>JAIPRM010010232.1:0-13961 GCA_025469315.1 Stegophylla sp. TES_Ste_2020
AATTTTGGGTAGTTTTTTCCAAAAAAAAAATTGAAGAATTGAAAAATTCAAAAAATGACCTCTTTAAAGTACAATCTAGAGGCAAATCCGGTTTCAAAAAGTTATTGATCGAAACTTTTGGACAAGTTTTCTATACGAAAAGTTGTACACAGAAAAATAAATAAATAAAAAAATAAAAAAATAATAAATAAACATCATTGTAAAAACACTAGCTTCTTCACTTCATTCAGAATCTAAAAAATCCGGCGTTTTCTTTTCGTTTTTCCAATAATATATATTTTATTGACTGCAGCAGAATCCAAAGCAGATACAATTATATCGTAATACGTAATAAGGGCAGAGGACTTGTAGCATTTGCATATTTGTTTTGCTCAGTTACAAAAGTCTGACTTCTTTCTTTGACTTTCTTTGACTGACTCAGTCAGTCAAAATTTTTAGATAAAAATTTATTTACTTTTTATTTTTTTGTCGCATAATATTGTTTTTGACTGTCCGTGGACGCACTTGAGGATTGCGAATAAGGCAATAATAATAAATTTGCTGTAATTAATTTTACTAACGGATACATAATCATTAATTATATATGACAATGGTTTAAATCATATTTAAATTAAGTAATTATTTTGACTCATTTTAAAGCTTATTTATTTCAATAATATACTTTTGAATTAAATCGCAAAAAAAAATGTTAATGCATATTTTAAGTGCATATTATGGGGTTTTTAAGTGCATAAGTGCTTGCATATCTAATGTTTTTTTTCAGAGCTACAAGCCCTCTGCCCTAGTAATAATTTAACACCCGCGATAACGCCGTCCACACGGCTGCGTGTCGACTATTGAATAATCTCGTTTTAACTCCTTCGATCGTACATAATATATTGTACATTATTCGATATTATTATACATCCGTACCCGTAATTTTAAAATTTTGAGTGGAGCGAAGAAGCTTGTGTTTTTACAATGACGTTTTTCTTTTTAAATTTTTTGTTCTCAATTTTTTTTTTTTTTTTTTTGTGTACACGTTTTCATGAAAAAATGCTGGTCCAAAAGTTCCGACCTGTAAATTTTGTAACAAAATTTGCCTTTAAAAGGCATTTTTCAGAAGTAATTTTTCGAAATTCTCAATAGTTTTCGTAAAATTTTGGGAAAAATCAAAAACTCCTGAAAAATTTTACAAAAAAGACTCGGTAACTATCTTTTTTTAATCCAAACTTTATGAAAATTTAAATATAGGTGAACACTAATATAAGAAATATTTTAACGCAATAAAACATTTTTGAACATTTTTTTCACCTCTTTTTTTCTCGTAAAAATATTTTGATTTTTAATAAAATTTTCTTTTTTCTTTATACTCCAATGTACTTATATGACGTATGTATTATATTTTGTTTCATAATTATTCCAAATATTTCTGTTAAACGTTTCCACGTCACTAATTTTGCACCATGGGGTGAGGAGAAAAGAACGGCTCCAATTTACTTCGATGTACCACTGTACACTATTGAACACTATTTAAAATTACGAGTTTTAAAATATTTTGCGTATAAAACTACTGTAAAATAGATGCTTTACATCAGAGAAATCAAAAAAATGTAGCCCTAAATAAGAAAAAAAAAACAGGAATTATGTAGCAAATACACATAAAATAAAATGTTGGTATTTTGAATGCATAATTCATAAGACGCATTTAACAATGAATGCAATAAAACAACCAAAAAATTGTATGCAAAATCACAATCATCCAAACCCTAAGTTATTATTAAATTGTATTAGTTTTACGAAAGTGAAAATTTTAAATTGAAAATCTGTTCATTGAGAAAATATCTGGCAGTTTTTCCTCGAGTTCACCTTATCTATTGAGGATTCTGAAATATTTCCTCTTTAAAATTGTAGTAAACGTTACTAATTTGACCACTTTTTCGAATAGTAAAAGTATCCACAGAAAAATGTCTTTTGTTTTGAACGTTTTTTACTACGAATCCGTTAAATAACTTATTTCTGCTTAAAAATCCATCATATTATATTATACAATAATTGAAGATTCGTGTTTTATTTATCAAATCGCTCGTTTTCAATTTCCGGTTCTCTATAATATACTTAATTCATTATATCAATTATATATACATTGTTAACATCTTTGGTTTATTTTTATTGACGAACGAACCGTGTAGCGAAAAATTTTGCTTTTGTTGGGAATTCAACAGGAACCGCTCGATATCCGATCGCACCACCTCCCCCCCCCCCCGGTGTATAACAACACAAAGTATAGTGTTATGGAATAATATTACGTGTTGATATGGACGGATGCGGCGGCGGAGGGAGTGAGAGAGACTTGAACGCCAACGCGCCGACTATACGACACAGAGGTCCGCCGCGCGCGACTTGACCCGGGGCAACACGTTTGTTTCGTATAATACGAGTATAATGAAATAGATGTATATAACGGCCGACGGGAATTCGATGAAACGGATACCGGCGGCGGCACGAGGAAACGGCTCACAATGATGACGTAACGACCGCGTGTTATAAGAGTATTACCGCCGCTGACCACTCGACAAATCCTATATTATGCAGCGCACCTGTGCACAGTTCGGTTTGTTGTTTCATTGATACCGCAGCGCCAGTCTCCTGGAGAAAGAGGTAGAAGTGCGGTAAGAGTGACGAGAGAGAGAGAGAGAGAGAGAGTGGGCGGGGGGATCGAGAGAAAGGGAGATCGACGAGAGAGGAAGTATAAAATTGATTTTAATACTTGTCTCCATTACACTGTATGTATAGTGATCGCGGTGGACATTTTTAGATGTGTATAATATATAGTTTATACACTTATTATATATAAACGTTTACCGAGACGTAAAGAAATTATATTACCATATATAATACCTATCTATGTATATAATACGCATAAAACGTGCGCATAACATATTATTATTTATTATTGCTGAATATTAGTTTTAAGCATACTTTCAGGTCGAACAGCCGGGTTATGTTTCATAAATATTATTATTCGTTTGTTAAAAATACAGGTATTCAATTTGTTCGCACGTTTACATAACGTCATTTTACTGTATATGTGAATACACACAGAGTATGGTTGTCGAGTGCGAATGCGAATGCGTTCAACACCAATAATTAGCTTATGTGTATTAAAGAGGGCACCCGACTATCCGTCAAAATCGAATTCTGCCACATCTTCACATTTTTCCCTCGCTCCACAGTGGGCCAGAATCCCGAAAAAATAGGACAAAATTAATTTCACCTAAACTTTGTACAAAATCATCTCTTAAATGTCAATTTTTACATTTTTTACATTCGTTTTTAACTGCCTAGTACAATATCGACAAATAAATATATTATATTGAAAAAAAAAATAATAATTTTTCGCCTTAAATTTAAATTATAACATACATGCAATGAAATAGTATTATAAATTATAAATTGAATATAAAATTTAAATTAAGATAATTAAATTTTATAAGATTCTTTCTCATCAGTTTCATTTTCAGACTCTTCTTCATATTCATCAGAATCATTTTCATTTTCTTCTTTTTCTAAGAGTAATAACTGTTTTGCTTCAATAGTTAATGGAATGTATTTTTTTCCATATGTTTTTCGTAAACTAGAAATGTAAAGATCTGAAGACACTAATAGGTTATTGAATAAGTCCTCCATAGTTTTGACTCGTGATATTTTTCTAGTATTATGTTCACGGAATTTTTTTAATATCCTTGTTCCTCGCTTCTTGTGCTTCCTCACTTAGAAGTCCTATTGGAAGTAATGCATTTTCAATTATAAGAGATCCATGTAGCAAAATTTTATGGACACTTGCCGGTAAATAAAACCAAGGATAATGTAAAACAATTAGTTTAGGTGTCTCAATAGCATAATTGTCAAAAAGTTGTAAATTAATTTTATATCCAGCAGAAATAACTTGCAGTATTATTCCAAAACGTTAAATAATCTCTTCATTAACACCTGTAATTGTTGATGACAAATGAGGATTTGCGAAAAATCGACGCGCAGTGTTACCATCGTTGGACGTACCACTTCCACCTGGCCGTGGAACATCAACCATAAGTCCCATTCTTTCTTTGAATTTTATTTGTATTTCTTTTTTTTTTTTTTTGTAACTTCATCACTCCCCTTCCCAATTTTTATTTTTTATAAGTGTTGAACATTTTATAATTTGTTTTTTAAATCATCGTGATCATCCGTATCTTTATCGGTATTGAAGTTTTTTCAAAACCCACACGTTCTAAAATTATAATTAATTCACAATAGGTTTATAATAAATTCAATTGTAATGAAGTATGTTACAGTTCATAATTATCACCGTATTCTTATCACCAGTTATATCATGAAAATTGACAAAACATACATTTTCCCTCCAAAAATATATAGATAATTCGTATTCAAATTGTCAATATTAGTTTTTGCTATCATTTAGTATAGGTAGTTATTACATTACTAATATCTTTGTGATTTCAATAGGAACTAAAAAGCACCAAATTTAATACCTTACAAAAATATATGATTACCGGATCGAGTGTCGATTGGTATCGGATATCGGAAACAAGTGGTATCGGCCCAGTCCTAGTCATTTTACAATGATTTTCATTATTTTCCTGTGGTTACTGATCACAGATCAGTGTATATAGTATATAGGTTTCCGGTAAAACATGATTTTGTTCTTGTGGTATTTTAAAATTATAGGAAATTTTTCTCAAATTTTCAGAAAACTATTGAGAATTTCGAAAAATTACCTTTAATCTAGCTACCTACATCAAGAGGCGAATAATTATGATTCAAAAAGTTCCAAGTCGAAACTTTTGAACACGTATTTCTATACAAAAACGTGTACACGTAAAGAAAATAAAATAAACATCATTTCAATTGATAAAAGCACTAGCTTCTTCACTCCATTCAGTATCTATAAATTAAGTGATAATCTTTGTATTTCAAGTTCATTAAAATAAATACTACTTTTTTCACCAAAATTTAACGTCGTATCATCGTATTTAATACGGCCGTTATAGAAACACAGACCATAATAAACCAGAGTCATAAACAATCGTGGTTTTACATTAGGACCTTCAATTTTGGATCATTACACATCCTGTTTGTCACTAGTATCGATGACATTATAAACGATTTCTAAGCATTTGAATAAAGTACGAAGTGCTAGGCCGTTAAACAGGTATTGGTATACGTATTTATTCTTTCTTATATAAAACTCAACTATCATCATTGTTTTCTCTGGCGTTAAAAAGAGTATTTTAAATGTACTATTTTGTCGGATCACACCCATACGAGTATTGACTTTTTGAAATAATCTTTAATGAGTCCACAACGCTGAAAATATTTATATAATATATTATAATAAAACTGTTTGTAAAAGAACATAAAACAGCGTTTGAACTATATTGAACGGATCAGTTGATACGCTTACTAATATAATATTATTATTGTGAACACAAGTCACATTTTACATTAGTATAGAACGTAAAAGTATTTTACTGCGATCGTGTTACTAAAAAAAAAAAAAAAACAGTATTTAACGTGTAATAAAAGATGGAAGTAGACATTCGCGATACGCAGCGAAGTTGACAATTTTTGTTTTTTTCATATTCTTATTGTAGGTGTGGTCATATTATTCACGACATTTTTGCAATATGAGTTCAGTGTGCTTCAAGGCCATTAGTGACCTATATTTTAAGTTTTGCGATGTACATCATCATCACGCTCGTATGAAAATAAATTAAATGTTCAATCTTATTATAGGTGCGGAATTGTTTTTTTTTTTTTTAAGTTGGAACATTTTATTTTATTTTTTTGCACGCTGGAGAAAAATTCTGTATTAATTTTGTAAAACACGAATTGAACATCTACATGTCGTAAAAAACCGGACGTAATTCACACAACGAGTATCCTTCACTCCTTGGGTGGGATACTCTTAATGGGAGTGTTGAATTTTAAAAGAACGATGTAGCAGTGTTTCGATAAAATTATTCTGAACAGAGTTTCAGCAATTTTAATTAAATAAAACAATAACTACTGTAAATTTTATATTGATTAGGTTTAAAATTTTAATAAAATATCTATTATAATCGTTAGAATGATCAATTTCGTAGTGTTTTGAAATTTAACGATCATATACAATTATCATGAAGATCTACTTAGGTATTAGTAAGCTTATATTATAAAAATGTCCATCCTAAAAGCAATAAATGTTACGATTTTTTTTAGATTAAGAGTCAACTAAGCAGTGATTATAACTTTAAACGTTTGTAAAAATTAATTTATTAATTCGAAATTAAAGTGAATTCCACCATTGATAGAAAAACATGTGAATAAAAAGTTTCAAGTTTCTGGTACTATTAGTTTTGAACTTACAACTAGATCACAGCACATATTTTACCATTTTTACTTTGTTATCATCGTTCGTTTTATTCTTTTTTGTTTCTGCATCTTTTGTACTCTCGAAATCAATCTGGAAAGCAATGAAATCAAATTAAATTTACCAAACACATAATATAATTCATATTACGTTACGAGCTCAGATCACAGAAATCGATGATATACATTTAATGTCTATTCAATGGAAAGTTCATTCGTTTATGATTCAAAAAATACTGAACAAAACGAGAAAGTCTACTATTTTACGTCTTCCGGTCGTCGATCTATTGGATCGATGTGTAAATTTATAGGAAGTTGATTGTTAATAAATGCTAAAATCTATGTATGTAATATACCTAAATCGGGAAACCCTACTAGCCTTTCGATTTCCTACGAGTTAATTGTATAATATACAGCGAACAACAATTATTTTAACTGGACGTCATGCTAATGGAATGCGGTCGGATGAAAAATATAATACTGTGTCCAACAAGTAATGATGATTATTAATGCGTTCTCTCTCTTTGAAAAATCAATAGAATGTTAGAATCTTTTCGTTTGCATACCTTTAGATCAGTTTTTCCCAACCTGGAGGGGGGGCGTGTACACATCATTAGGGAGGCGCAAGCAGTGTTTGCAAAAAAAAAAAAAAAACATTTTAATTAAATTTATAGAAAAAATTAAAAATTAATAACGACCGTTACATATTAGGTATCAATAACGGATAAAGATTACAATTGGTGCTTAGCATAAATTATTATTATATTATTATATGCTTATTTATCACTATAGTTTCATAATTCACGTTCATTAATTATTCCATTATATTGTTTATTGCTTTGATATTCATAATTATTATTAAAAGTCGTCTTTCCGAACATGTGTATTTTATTTTTTAAGTATACAGCAAAGGCGATAAATTTTTTTTATTCATACGGAAGGGGGGGGCGCGAAATTTTCGAAAATCCATAAAAGGAGGCGTAGAATATAAAGGGTTGGGAACCACTGCTTTAGATCGTCACTAGTGCTCAAGTATATCCAAGTATAATGAGTACTATATTTTGAGGACAAAACAGAATGTATAACGTCACAGTAGGAACCTGTTGGCATGGAGAGATGCTATTATTGGGTTCTTCTCGTAAAAATATGAAATCGTCACGAGCCCAAAACGGCTTTAAAGTAAATCTGTTTTAAGATGCGTTAAAAGAAAAACAAAACCATGAGAAAGTAAAATTTGAGCGTATTTTTCAGTAGTAATACAACATTATGTCATACCTAATATTATAATTCGTAAGTATATGCAACAGTGTTTTTTTTTTTTGTCCGTGAGAACTGAGAATATTATTATCAACGCTACAAATATTATTGTATTAGAAAAATACGCAATTGCGCAAAATCCGAGCCAAAAAAAAAAATAACTAAAAAAATTTTTACAGTTTACGTATAATTTTTGTGTAAACATTTATATATTAACAATACTTTTTTTTTGTTTTTACATTTTTAAAGAATATTGTAACCTACTGGTAGAAGATCGTATTGTAATAATAATAATATGTAAATAAAAACAATCCGTACGTAAAATTACGTTTATCCTGTAGATCATGACGTAACGGTTCGTTGAATCACTTTGATATTTTCGAAGGACCGAACATAATTTCGTTTGGAAATTTTTAATTTTATTATTTGATGCAAAATAATGTGTTATATAACTTAATATGCGTTATTGTCATCTTGCATTCTAAACAACGGATGGAATTTCACGCATTTTGTGTTAAATAATTATTACATTATATATTTTATACTCCACGAGTCTATACATATTTTTCATACAGTAAAGTATATGAATGGAGCGAAGAAGCTTTTTATAGTGATGATAACATTTCTTTTATCTGAAAAAATGCTCAGATCAGAACGTTGTGGGTTTAAATCTAAAAGGTTCTATTATCCCATTGTATTTTTTTTTTTTAAATTTATTTATTTATTTATTTATTATTTTTTTTTTTTTTTTTTTTTTGTTAATAAGCTCTGAATTATACCGCGTTTTTTTCTAGCTAATAAGGAGTTCAATAAATTAGGAATCAAAAAAGTTGCTTCAGTGCTTAAGATTTCTTAATATATACCTTCAAAATAGTTCTATAAAAAATCTTAGATAAAAATTAATATAATCTGTTTAATTTTTGAACAAAAAAGGTTTTAACTATATCAAACTCTATTTTATTAGAAACATATAAAGTTCTATGTGTGATTATCTGGATTATCAAATGAAAATAAGTTCTGGCCTTTTCTTAGTGCGAAACGGTTCTGTCTAATATTTGAATTTTAATTTTTATGCCTAAAGTTTCTCTCTTTAGATCTCTATTTGGTTCCAAGTTTGGCTTTATCAATACTATCAAGTTACCAATTAACTAAGTTTTAGTTAAATAATTATTGAGAACTTACTTCTAATCGAATTTTAAATTAAAAGTTTTTGAATAATTTTTTTATCCGAATTGAATAACAATAAGATGAAAAATATTCGAATACTCGAATCAAGAAATTTAGAAAAAACGGTAAAATTTACTGTTGACAAGGTTTTCAAGAAACCGATTTTGGTTAATTTATTATACCTTCAAAACTAATAATACTTAAAACTTGAAATTTTTACCCAATGTCGAAAATAATTTAATACAAATGTAAAGCTTCTAAGAAAAATTGACCACTATTAGAATAAAATATAGGTTTTTGGAAAAATAACGTTTTTGTGAGACTTTTTTCCAATACAAGTTTTAACTTTAAATTCAGTAATTTTTTTTTTTTTACTAAAATCATTTTCAATTAGTGGTCAATTTTTTTTTTATTGTTCGATCAAAAATTAATTTTTAAGAAACCATATTTAAATTTAGTAATACTAGCTGTTAACCATTAAAAAGTAGCAGATTTATTTTAGTTATATATTTTGATTTACGGTTTTAAGGATGTAAAATTCTGAACAGGTTTACCCAATGTTTTGGTTACGCCTAGTCTTATTTATACTCGTATATGTAAATTGTTGTCAAAATCACTTTCATGATCTATTAATTTTTTCCAGATTTCGATTTAAGTTTTGAACATTGGTTTTGTTTTTTCCGCTTTCGGTTTTATTGGTTTTATATTTAAATATCAGTTCTTAACGGTTTATACCGGTAATCAAAACCATCATTTTGATACCCAGAGTGTTATGACTTACAGTCGATTGATTTTAACCTAAGCACACTTTTTATTTTTTCCACGCGCAATAGATCGATTTTTAAAATATGTACGTGTAAAACTATTTATTTTTATTTTTAGATTCTGAACGAAGTGTTTTTACAATGATGTTTTTTTTTCTGTATACAACTTTTCGTATGGAAATACATGTTCAAAAGTTTTGATCAGCAACTTTTTGAAACCGGATTTGCCTCTAGATGGTACTTTAGAGAAGTCTCAAAATTTGACAAAAACGACTCGGAAACCATCATTTTTTTAATCCAAATTGTTTGAAAATTTAAACATAGATAGAAAATAATATAAAAAAGATTTTGGAGTAAGAAAATTTTGGAAATGTGAAAAAAAAAATTTGGACATTTTTCTTTCTCATTTATTTTTTATATTATTAAACTTCCTTCGTTCAGAATCGTTTTATTGAAGAAATTATTTATCGTTTCTTTTTTTTTTTTTAATTCAATACACCCGTCAAGAGAATCCCACCCGACGTGCAAAGAACACCCCCTACGTGCGAAGAACACACTTTTTTTTAAGTTTAAAATTTTTACGCAACAAGTAACAATAACAAATACCAGTGCAGTATAATATAGGAAAACAATTCGCATTATTAATACAACACGACGTATCCGCCTAATGATATATACGTATATATATACCGCCGCACGGCCTGTACATACGCGATTTACCCATAGATTTCTATTCTATTACCATGAACCATTAATCCCGTCGCCGCCGCCGTATAATGTCAAGCCGTTATACTTGCAGAAACGAAGGTAAAAAATAAAATTCATTACATGTTGTGCGAGTTCCGTGTACGGATTTCAAGCCATGAGATTATAATATGCCTTCAAACGTGCAATTTACGCGCGTACCAATATTGTGGTCTCAAAACTAATCGCTCTTTTACTCCATACGTGCAGGGGGGGGGCTGTTGTAATATAAAATAGATCAACACGTGTTTGTTTTCTGTTCTCGTATCGATCGGCCCCTTGACCAATGACGTTATGTTAGAATTATTATTATAAATAATTGAAAAAGTCATTTTTTGACTTACAATATTAGACAATAATACCGCTGTAGATCAGGTTAATGAACACGAATCATAATTTAATAGCTAAATCATAATTTTTACTGTTCTCTTCTATTAGTGGCGTGAAGTATATATATATATTTTTTTTTTCGATAATTTACAATATTTCGAAAATCGAGCAATTATATATATATATATATATATAATAATTATATAATTGAAAGTGAAACGATTTAGTGGAAAAATGTCATATTAACAATTTTTCATCATTTCACGTTAATAAACCCGAATTAAAGTGTATAATATATACAATTTTGAAATCGAAACACTTTCATTTCATTAGAATCGATTTATAATAATAATTTATTATTGCGTCTATTCACAAACATCTATCGGTTATTATTTCGACGTTCCGTTTCTTATGATTACAGTCTAATGGATGATTTCAAAATTAAGGCAGCTCGGTTTTTCCTTAAAGTTGAATTTCCAAAAGACGGTGATTTAAAAATACGTTATAAATTATCATCAATTTACGTTGTAATTATCCATTATTATGGTGTATTTGACAAAATTATTAAATTATTCACAAACTTAAAAATATCGTAGAAAATGAACGGATTACCATTTATTAGAGATTAATCACTAATATTTCTAAATTTGGGTCCTAAAAAAACTGGAAAATAAATTATACGTTATTTACAGAAATTAAAAACTTAAAATACTCGATAGTTAGGTAGGTCGATTTGAGCACGTGTTCTACACAACGGAGGGACTTTCGAATAATTTATCGAGTGTTTTAAGTTTTTAATTTCTATAAATTAAATTGTAAATAAAAAATGTATTGTAGAGTTGAAAATGATTAAAATTTCAAATTTCAAAAGAAAAATTTCGATTTTTTTATTTATTTATTTTTAATTTGAAATAGCTCTCATTCGGTCAATATTGGATTTAGAGTAATAGTTGTTAGATCAAAATTACTTTAAAAAAATCTACTAATCCGAAAATTTTATTCAAAATAGGGGTTGTCGTCTAAAAAAAGTGAAGTTGTGTTGCGAATGCGCAAAATAAGTGAATTAAAAAAATTGTCAGTCATAGAAATTAAAGATCCAATAGTCTACTTTAATGTCTCGAAAACAAAATTGAAAAATATGTACAGGATAATAAGTGGTAAAGTGTACCCTGTTTCCGCGGACACGCGGTAAATATATATTTTATTTATTTACCTATTTATTTATTTATTTTTATTTTTTTTTTTTTTTTTTTTTTTATGAAACGGATCGAAAAATCCCATCGGATCAGAATAATTGCCAAGTGAGAAAATTTAATCCATTTTTGGATATTTTGATTCGTTTTTGGATAATTTGATCCGTCCATATTTTTCTCGAACCGGATTAAAATAAATTATACCCTTTATTTTTAGTAAAAACTATTAACCGGATCAAAGTATTCAAATACGGATCAAAATTTTCCTAAGCGGATCAAAACGTCACCACCTTACCGTTGACTCGACTGGCTTTGCCTAAATCATATTATTCGAAGCTACGGAACGAACGAAGCGGACACCGGACGCGAGATAAACCGTGTCGAGCCTCTGCGACCTGCGGTTGTTGCGTCCTAAATCAAATCTATCGGTTTTTATTGTCTCGTCAGAAAAAATAAATAATATTCATTTAAATATTACGCTATAATATCAGGTCAATTTCTATCGTAATATATATTAGGAAACACCGGTGTATTAATTACGACCATTTCTTTCGTTCATTATCTCATTTTCAGATTACATTGATTCTTATCGAACGATCATTAATTAAAAAACTCGATGTCTACGCAATTTCTCTTCAACTGTACAGCAGCAGCAATCGATAATCGATAGTCATATTATCATTGTTATTTGATTTAATCAAGACGTCTCGTTGACATTATTATTATTATTATTATTTTTTTTTTCGACTGCAGACACACACGATCATACTCGATTCACATGTACATTTGCATCCACTCTCTACATGATCAATAGTCGATAGTAAGATCTTCAATTCTGAATATTATTATTTTTAATTAAAAATAATAATTTTCTTACTCGAAAACACCGTTATTGTACTCGCGCTTTGTTACAAGCGATTCTCTTCGGCCACTTGTATGTATATATTTTTCGTAGGGAGACACTATTCCCAATTTGTTTTACACATCATTTTTTTATTTCCCAAAAATTCTCTTTCTCAATACCGTTTTTCCCAAAAGTCCTTTTTTTCAATACCATTTTTCCTAAAAGTTATTTTTAACAATACCAAATCTAACAATACATCTTATCAAATATAAGAAATTATTAATTGTTAAATAAAATAATTACAATTTTAAATTATGACCAATGACTGCTTGCAGTCCATACCTTAGTATGGAGTAATAATATAATTGCTATCGATAAACTCGTCATATAAATAATGTAATGAATAATATAAAAAAGAATAGTTAAAAATTTAAATTATGACCATTCTTTTTTTTTTTTTTTTTTTTGGAAATAATAAATTTGTAAAAATATATATTGGAAGAATTTTTTTTATGGTAAATATTGAAATTGGATAAATTAGAGTGGAAAAAATTAATTGGGAAAAACGGTTTGGGAAAACTGTACTACAATCTATATTTTTATTTGATCTAAAATATAATTCCAAAACGTTTCAAAACTATATTTGTTATAAACTCCAACGACGTTGTTACTGAAATATATATATATTTATTTTTAATTTGCATTTTACTCAGAGACTGTAATCGGACCATAAACATAAATAGGGTCAGGATAGAGATAGGACTCGATCACTAAAGAAAAAAAGGTTAAATAAATATCATATTGCAAAACCGCTACGCGACTTGCCCCTCTCAAAATCTAAAATTAATACAAAATCCATTATAGCTGTATTCTTCTTTGTTTTTAAGTACATATATTATGCCCATTATTTATTTTGATGGGTAAATATCTGTTGTCCGGTATTATACAACGTGTCTCATCTTGTGCGTCCTGGCAAAAATTACTTTTTCTAGTTAACTTTTTTGTGAATAATTCCAATCAACAGAAATACTACATATTTATAAAATAAAATAATTTTTATATTTTTATATTGTTGCATGATTTTTTTAAAAAAAAAAAATTTATAGCAACAGCTATGCTCTACTCAATATTTTACAACAAAATGTAAATTTTAGATTCTGAACAAAGTGAAGAAGCTAGTGTTTTTACAATGATGTTTATTTTTTTTTTTTTTCTGTTAACACTTTTTCGTATAGAAATACTTGTCCAAAAGTTTCGATCAATAACTTT
>JAIPRM010010233.1:0-13961 GCA_025469315.1 Stegophylla sp. TES_Ste_2020
GAAGAAATGATTTATCGTTTCTTTAAAATTTAATACGCCCGTCAAGAGAATACCACCCGTCGTGCGATGTACACCCATCGTGCGAAGTATGTCCGGCTTTTTTTTTTGTGTGTGTTTATTAATTTGCATATTTTGTCATTTTTAGATTTCAGTATTGTTTTTGAATTTTTTTTTTTTTTTTCTATAGATATTTTTGTCGTGTTTTTAACATCAATAAAATTGTCAATCGAATTTTGAGTGTAAGATAGTTTGTGTAAATCTCGATGTGACACGAACTATAGCGGTGTTCGTAATTTCGTATTATTCGAAACTTTGTTATCTGTTGATTCTGATGAGTTTTCTTTTATTTACATCTGCTATTATCGTAGGACGAGTTTTTGACAAATGATTAAATGATATCAAAATTTATTAACCATGATAATTAATACGCTGCTGTATGTTTTCTCCGTATTTTGTTTTTTTTTTTTTTTTTTTAGCGCATATTTATGCAATTTCAAGTTGTTATTTTATAATATTATTACTTAATATAAAATAAGTATTCCTACTAAAATTTCAAAAATTACAAATTAATTTCAACGGGCTCACGGGCCTCTGAAATAACCGAGCGTCTGTACTCTAGGTTCAAAGACCCCCTATGTGGGCGTGCTGCTTTTCATAATATTCATAAAAGTGTTTTATTATTATTTTATTAAAATGTAAGTATTTTATTATAATATTTTGAAAATACTATTCTTCCCCTCCCCAAATAAAATCCTATATCTGCCACTGCACGCGGATATACGTCCTAGTGATGGATCTAAAAATTATTCAATGAAATCGCAATAATTAGACTTTATCCGAGATCAAATTTAGTCTTATTCACTCGGGCAGTACCTAAATTATATATTATCTGATACTTAACTAATATTTTCTTGATTTTTTTTTTAAATCAAAACGTTAAATTACAATAAAAATATCTATTGTAAGGATATAAAATGTATTGTAAATATTGACCTTACTTTTTAGTATTAGTCATGTATTGTTTCTGTGTAAATTATAATATATTGTCGTTGTTTTGTGCAAGTCTCGTTTTGTAAAATAAAACAATTGTAGAAGTATAATATTAATTTTTCTCGGAATTACTCTCTAGAGTCTTGATGGTATGATATTCTACCACCCCCCCCCCATCCCTGGTTGACGGTCGCTGAAAAAACACAGACTACAATATTTATTATTTATTTATTATTATAATATACTCAAGTGGGAGGGGAAGGTAATTATCATATAACCTTCCCCTTGGATTCACCACAAAAATAAATTAACGCATATTAAATAAATGCAACAAAATAAATTGCCATCTATAAAACATATATACTCTATAATTAATATAAAATACAAATTTTTCTGTAGAACTTTTTCCTTTTTTTTTTTTTCAGTTAAAAATAACAAAGTATAATATCTTATATTTTATAAAGTTGCAGGTGTGTAAGTAATATTTTAAAAATACCATTTATTCTGACGTAGGTATAAATTATTTGAATTTAATTAGAGTAAAAAAAAAAAAAAACCCGGACATATTCCGCTCGATAGGGATTTTTCGCTCAACCGTGGGTATCACTTATGGGTATGTTGAATTTCAAAGAAATGATTCTGAGTAGAGCTTCTGTGAACACACAATAATAATTGTCAGTTTTTTAAAAAGTGAGAACAGAGGAAAAAATGTTCAAAAGAAAAAAACGTCGGAAAAAACTTAAAAAAAAAAAAACTTCACCGATTAAAAATGTTCTTTAAACCAAAATACTCTTCATATTATGACATATCGATATTTAAATTTTCATAAAGTTTTTATGAGAAAAATTAAAATTTTAAAAGCATTTTTGTTATAATTTTGGCAGTTTTTCCCAGATTTTGTACAAACTATTGAGAATTTTGAAAAATAACCTCTCTAAAGTACTGAAAATGGAATTCTCATTAAAAAAAGTTGCTGGTCAAAACTCTTGGATAAGTTTTACTATAAGAAAAAAATAAAAATTAATATCATTATAAAAACACTAGCTTCTTTGTACCATTAGAATCTAAAACATATTTTTAAAATAAATTGAATAACGCCACACACATATTATTCTCCTATAATTTTTTTCAATATTTAAGCTATTCATTTTCAGAATACTTTTTTTTTTAATTACATTTTTGTAAATGATGAATACAATTTAATGAGAAAAATAACATATAATTAATCACTTATGTAATATCGCATTTGCAACATTATATTATGTACAGTTATAGTCGACGTGGAGGGAATCCGTCACTGGATGTATACTTTATAAGTATTTAGCTATTATTATTATTATTATTATTATTATTTATATTGTTAATTGTTATGAAACTGTGAATGAAAAGGGAATGGCTCTGGTGAGTTGATGAACTGAGTGTTTTTCCCAGATTTTGGAAAAATTATTGAGAATTTCGAAAAGTATCCTCTCTCTAAAGTATCCATCTAAAATCGATAGTCTTTTAAAACGCCATCTTTACGGATAAAAAAATTATTTACAATTCATATAGGTAGTCAAAGACAAAATGAAGAAGTATAAAACATTTTATAGGACTGTAATGGAATTCAACAAATACCGACCTTTAAGAATTTTCTCGCTTATATAATATCGAAGAACTCTTATTTTCGTAATTGTCTATGGATGACCAATGGTTCGTGGTTTCTATGAACATTTCATATATTTTATCATCTTTTCAATCGATTTAACGTATGCGGTACGTCATTCATACTTCCCTAATATTTTCGTACAATAATCTTTTCCTTCAACACTCTATTTTTGAGTGCTTTTTATTCTCTTAACTGTCAACCATTGTAAATTTGATACATTCAAGATGGTTTATATGTTCTTTTTGAATTTTTATCACGTTTGGAATTTTCACCTTTTATAATATTCTTAAGATATTTTTGTGTTTTTTAGAATTTATTGAATTTAGATTAGATACTTACATATTATGCATATATGTATTCAATTTTTTTATATATTTTTGATACCTAATCTTTTTTTTTTTTAAATTTAATTTTTATATAACATACACAATATTCCGCCGTGTTTGTTTATATTGACAAAACGTGAGTTTTTCACATTACACCGAATTCCATGCGTATACTATGCGGAAAATCCAGTGACATGTATGTTTTAAAACTTTTTTTTTTTTCAAAAAAGATACATTTTCAAATACTACAAGTCACGATTGGTATCTTTGCTTATGTTTTTGTGTGTTAAATTCTCCGAATATTATTTTTAGTGGAACAAAAGAGAGTATATATTGGTTTGCATAATGCTTTTTACCCGTGTCTCTTGTTTTACTTTCGGGAAAACGTTTTTGAAGGAGTAAAAATAGTACTTTCACAAATACGTTACAAAAACATGATATATATATATATATATAGTTTAAGACGAAATATAATAATACATTTAACAATACTTAAGGCTAGAATATTTTTATTTTCTCAGGAGTCTAAGTACAGTTTAATCAATTCGCTTTTGGTGCCCTAGGGAAAATTAATCGTTTCGTTCTTGTTTTCGTTAAAATGTGCTATTAGTACGCGGTTTATACATTATGTAGGCATTGTATGACGTAACAGATGTGCTCTAAGAAAATTTTTTACTCGTGCTAATAATAGTCTCCTCCCTCATAGCCGTGTCACTGAATTTTATGGTAAAAGTTTTCCCGAATTTCGGACTCCATATTTAATATTTATACATAATTTGATAATAAATTATTGACAGTAAGTTAAGTCGTACAATTTACATGCGTTTAAGTTACGACGGCTATTTAAATAATATATTTTCAAGATATTAATAATTAATTACGCGACTATTATAAAAATTTATACCTGTGTACGAAAATCTACTCATAATACGTATTATGACGTAGATATATAATATGTATATTATTTTCAAATCTTGAAACGCATATTTTGTTATTTAAATTTATTAACGATTGGAGTAATATAGCATATTATTAAATTCAATATTCACTTATTTTTAAAAATTTGAAAACCTGTAGTGACAATAATTTTCGGTTTGAACCTGTGATTAAAAAAATAAACATTGTTTTATAATATTGTTGCAGTTGTCTCACGACGAAAAAAAAAATTCGAAATCGAAAGAGAAACCGATGCGTACCAAAGTTTATTAACATTATTACACTCGTTAAACAAATAATTGGATATATTCTTGAGTAAATCGAGTTTTCTAATTTTATTTAAACGCGCATTATACAGTCTATATATAGGTCTGCAGCTAATTAAAACTCACTTTGGGGGGGGTATATCGTATGTTTTAATATTATTAGTAGGTACTACACGAAGAGTGAGAATGATAAATTAATTAAAAAATGTATTTTCTGTTGTATTAAAAATGTTTTATAAAATTTCAAAGGTTCATTTTTTTTTAGTTAAAAATGAATACGTCAATATTTTTTTTTTTTAACAAAAATTAAAATTATATTATAATAAAGTGATATTGATAAGTAATTAAGAAATAAAAAAAAAAAAAAAAAAAAACAATCTGAGGGCTTAACGAAAAAGTTTTTTAAGGCAAGATACTCATCTAAGTGACGCTTGGCGTACTTACCTATAATATTTAATATACTTAATGAAGTTTTTTAAATTCATCTTGATAATATAACCTAAGTGCATGTTATTCCAATCTTACCTTTGTGATAGTTTAGCACAGAACAAAAAGAATTCTTTTGTTCGCGTCGAGTTGAGATTTCGTTGTTTCCGTAGGTCCGTCTACATAAATTCTTATTATACGATATTTATCTTTTGTCTCGTGAAATTAAACGTAATAAATTATAATCACGTATCAAATATAGCAATAGGAAGTGCGCAGATTAAAAAAAATAAAATTTACGAAAACGCGTACATTCTTGACGATATTTTTGGACTAATAATATTATTTTTCAATTTCGTGTACAATAAACGCGACGGTTCGGTTATTAATCACAACACGTAATCCCTAATAGCGGTTTGAATGTTTATTGAATGCCGTATAAACTCTATATGAAATTGTGACATATATATTGTAACTTTTACATAGTACTCATTATGCATAATATAAAAGCGCGTTCGAGATTCGAATTACTTTCGCGTAAGTGCACATAGAAGTATATAACGTCCCTGCAGATGTTGTATTTATTAGTGTAAAATACAAAAGAACGAAAATTTGGAGTGAGTTAGTTTGTCGCGCAGTTTTTCACTCGATTGGTATTTGTACCAATCTGCGTGTGTACTAAAATACATAATATAATAATATACATTTTTAAAAGAATTATTAAATTTTGTATTTTTAAGTACAATATTATGTTCATTAAATTTCTAAATTACACAGTAATATTGTTATTGTTTTAAAATGTATCGATTTAATTCGAATTATAGACTTTGTTTGGAGTGGAAAAATCTGAGAATGAAATAATAATTGTAAAGGGTCCGGTGCAAGAACCACCGGCTATTTTCATTTTCACTTTTTTCGAAATGAATATTTGTCTACATTTCGGTGTAGTAACCTGGTAAATACATTCATTATATTACCTTTATTTTAGTAAAAATTTTATAACTTTATTTCAGTAAACATATTAATTATTAATTAAAAAACATATAACTATATAATACTTAATTTTAATGTTTAGTCATTTAGCCTTATTTATTATATTATATTTTCACTTTAAATTATCATTAAGAACAAATATGGACCTCCCCCCCCGTCATTTCGGTGCAATAACCAGGTACCTGAACGTTTTTTTTGTTTTTATTAATTAAAAAATATACCTACTTAAAATTATCTAAAATGTAAATAATTTTTAATGTTTAGTTAGCTCTTTATATAAAGAATTTAATCATATTTTTGCGATATATATATATATATACTTCCATTGGTAATTTAATTATTTAGTTTTTAGTTGTTCTTGAACAATAATTTCAAAAATTGGAGATAGCTAGTTCTTTCACCGGACCCTTCAATTAACAACAAGTTGTTTTTTTCCTAAGATAATATTGTATCGATATATATATATTATAATTACACTTATTGGCTGTATTCGAATAGCTAATAGTATGATAAATTTCATGTAATTTAACACTTATTATGAACATTAAACCAAAGTATTATTTTGATTGGTGTACTTATTTTTTTTTTTTTTCAGTAAGACTTAGAAAATTATTTATAGAATAAAATAAGTAAAAATATAGAACAATGTGTTATATTGCAGTAAGTTTTCATAACGCTCGATTATTTATCAGAACAAGAAAGTTTATATCACGAGTTATGATATTCAAAGCCGAATAGAATTTTATTTTTCTTACAATTAAACTTTGTTGAATTTCCTTGCATTTCCTTTGCAAGAGATGCATCTCTTGAACCCCCAGCAGCCACCGGTAAGAGACGAATTCCTGACACATTCTCAAAGAGATGCCGTTACACCAGGAACATTCTCCTTAGATATAAACTTTTCTTGATAAATATTAAACTGATTCCTGGAATATTTTTGCGCCCAACGACCTTCTTTGGCACACCATTGTTATTCAAGTCTTTTTCTTCATCTATCTCCAGAATAATTCCACGAATATTTCTTCCGGAATCATATGTTTTCCTCTTTCAAAATTAATTTGTATAAACTGTATAAATACTGATGAGTTTTGTCTAAACCGTTAGATTAGATTATAGAATTACTCAACTAAAAATTGTCGAAAATACGATATTGCAGAGAAGAAGAATTTAACTAAAGAGTACTGACAATAATATTATTATACGTAATGTATAATTTTAATAAATATTATTATAAATTTATCATAATTCACCTAAGTGATTTATTAGTTATTATAATCACCAGTTGTAATAGTACATTTTGGGAAATCTCAAACAGTTAGTTAACATATTAACCTGACATTTTGGTTATTATAATGAATATGTATTTTTTTTAAATATTATTTGAATTATAGTTGTTCTATTTATTTTCGTGTCCATTAAATTAATAATTAATGAAATTGAATATTTCATTAGAAAAAAAAAAAAATAAATTTAACGCTTTACAAATTTGCTAATGAAGTGAAATATTTTTATGTCCATTATACTAATTAGTAGCCATGTTAATATTGTTATACTAAAAGGAAAAATGTCGACTAGATTACTAGAATGATATTTTTCATCCGTCAATATAAACCTTTTCTTTTACTTTATGAGTTTCATTATTGAAAAGAGTCTTAATCATATAATAATTCTAACATTTCGTTATTACCATTATTAAAATAATTTTGTTTTTCTTTTTATTATTTACTTATGCGCTTAAATTTATTATAAAAGGCAATTCACAGACAGCGCATTAGCATATTATTATCATATTAATAATGATAATAACACAAATTAATGTGAAAACTAGAATTCCTTTAGGCCAGTGTCTCGGTTGAATTTCTAGAGTAAATATATTTGTGGCGCAGATATATTATGCGTAAAGTATTTAAGGATAACTCGGAACGAGATGGTGTTTAAGCTGACGGTAAATTCAAAACCGTTTTACAGTTTTCAATCTGGAAAAAATAGATACTTCAGTAAAGTATACGCCGTTAAGGTTTTCTTGATTGAAATATTCCAAAGTAATATAAAAATACTTATAAAAAGCACAGTTTGGACAATAAAGAGTTTAGATTAGTATTATTGTTAACATAATATATAGTGTTTGCCGTTTTTAAGACTTTAAGTGACTACGTAAAATCGTTTATAATAAATAAATAGCTTTTCAAAATTCGTTGATCAAATAACAGCAGATTTTATTTTTGCATGCCTTCTTCTCAGTGTATTAGACTCTGAATGGAGTGAAGAAGCTAGTGTTTTTATAATGATGTTTATTTTTATTTTTTGAATTGTTTTCTGTAATAGGAATACTTGTTCGAAAGTTTTTTGATCAGCAACTTTTTGAATCAGAATTTTCCTCTAGATGGTAGTTAAAAACAGATCGTTTTTCGTTAGGCTCAATATTTATTTTCTCAAAATTTTTGGAATGACTGCGCAAAGTTTGACAAAAAGCCTTAAAATTAAATTTCTTTTACTCGGCGAAATAATTTTGTTTAATTCACCGGACAAGGTGATTTAATATTTATAAGATGAAAATTAGAAACAATCGGGGGTCATAAGGAAAATGCGATTCTCGTTGAAC
This sequence comes from Stegophylla sp. TES_Ste_2020, assembly GCA_025469315.1. Lineage (NCBI taxonomy): Eukaryota > Metazoa > Arthropoda > Insecta > Hemiptera > Aphididae > Stegophylla > Stegophylla sp. TES_Ste_2020. The sequence continues at coordinate 8,188 of JAIPRM010010233.1, forward strand.
ATTTACATTAAAACGTGTTTGTAAATCGTTTGAGAATAATTCAATTTCATTACCGATGCGCTGAAATATTCATTCGTCGTGAGCTGTTATTTAAATATCGGGGAACTGTCGGCGGTGTTTATCAAATAAAAACATTGCGAACGCTGCTGCAGGTGATTTATTTCGGACATTTGATCGCGTAAAAGTAATAAGTGATTTACGATGATCAAAAAAAATAATAAACGAACTACCCGTTAAATATGATTCGTTGTAATTGGCGATTTGTGTGTTGATTTGAAACAGTCAAAGTGAGCAAAAAACAAAAACAATAATAGTTCAAGAAATTAGGATTATAGTTGTTTTTTATTTTTTTTATCTTATACTAAATGCATGAATTATGGTGAATTTCACAGCGTCTTCTCGCATTGAATTTTATTGTTCGGTTTTTTTTTTTTTTTTTTTACTAACCTACGATTTGTTAACATTGCAAATCATAAATTGATTAATATTATAACTACCGGAATACCCAATGAGATTGAATTTATCTCGATTAAATGTATTTTCCTACGTTTCGGTGTGGCGTGCCACATATTTAATTTTTACAGAGACTTCATTGTTCTTATGTATACGATCATTATGGTAAACGTGTGTGCGCCAGAAATCAGTTGCAGAGAAAAATTCGAAATCTTGAAAATCTCTCCGGGGAATAATAAGACTCTGAGAGAATAGGATACCTACTATAGGAACAGTTTTACGGAAATCGTTTTACCACGATCCAGTTACCATAGAGCACTCGAAACTTCCAGAACACCCGCAAGATTACTACTACTGAGCGATTCGCTTTCTACAGAATTAAGAGGAGCATCGTCTTAAAAGCTTTATATAAATATATATTATATACACGTAATAAGCTTATATAACAAAACCTCTGTACTAATTTATATATATATATATATATATATACCACATTCTAAGTATGATGAATAGATATGCCCCCCCCCACTCATCGTCTTCAGTCCGTCGTCATAAGGCTTGACTTGATTCCGCGAACGAATACACAGGCATCAGTCGATAGACCCTAAAATTATTCAAACCTTCATATCCTTTGGTGGACGTACTCAGATAGTCGTCGAGTCAAAATTGACCGTAGATTACGCAGTAAATTTATTTACTATTCAGTCTCTGAAATAATATAGCGCGATTGCTATACAATTTAGTATAGTAACGTTTGCGTCGTGGAATGTCGTTTTCATTTTATTAGGTAATAATAATATATTAATTTCTTCTCAGTCATTTCGACGATCCTTACGGGACCCCTGAACGGTCTCACAAGGAATTTGTCATCTTCCTTTTTATCATATCTCATCAATTGAATGCCGATTCCAATTATTGCATTCCCCATTCTTCTCCATCACCAATCTTTGGTCTCCTTATTTATGGTCTTTTTATGCTTATTCGTCGTCACATTAATATTCTTTTAAGTACACTTACTGTCTTTAACTCTCTCCGCGTACACGTCGTAACAATTACTGTTTTTTCATTTTTTTTTTTTTTTCTTTTACACTACGCAAGGGATATCTGCATAGGCGGCAACTGAGGGATGCACGAGGGGGCAGTTGCATCCGCAAAGAATTAATATAAAGGACAAAGATATACTTTTGCCCCTCCCCCCCACTTAAAACAATTAACTACAAAACCCGTTATTTCATTATTTCAATTATAAATAAATATTTTTGTAATATTTTATCTTAGTATTATCAAAATGTAATTCCGATTATTAAACTTGAATTTATATTTCAGTAAGTATTTCTTTTTTAAAATCTAAATATTATTATTGAAAGTTAATCACTAAAATATTATTAAAATATTATATTATTATATACAAACATAAAGTGTAAATACTATAATTATTATTATTTGATAAATTTTTGCTTTAAAATTTTTTATATTTTTATCTCTTTTAATAGCCTCGCATACGATTTTTTTTTTCTTTTTTACATTCTTATAAATTCCTACGTTTACCCCTATATAATATTATTTTGATCGATCGTAGTGAAAAAGAGACTTCGCGTGATGTCCAAAATCTCTTAACACGTCTTGTAAAACACAATTTGATTGCACAAAGCATGGCGTGTCAAGAAGAGTATTTTACACAGAAATATTATTAATTTAACGATAACGCGTATATTCTATACATTTAAATAAAATAATATAACATTATGTATGTTTGGAAAATAATTTGTTATACACTAGTGTTTAAATACAAAAATTATAATTCCGGTGTAGTAATTTGTATGAACGGCCATAATAATGAAAGAAAGTAATAAAATTGTTAAATAAAAATTCGTTTTAAACGCGAAGCACGTTAATTAGTTAGTCTGTGGTATTTAAAACGATATTAATTAGTCAATGCGATGATTATTTTTTTTTTTTTTGGAGTTTGTCAGTTTATAGGTAATAATTCATTATTATCGTTTTAATAATTACCCATGCGATTATTTATAGTCGTTACTTGTTGCACAGCGTTAAAACAAAAGACATTTATTTTATTATTCTATAAATGTTTAACTGGTTTCCAAATCATTCTACGCCTTCTCGCGCAATAATAACCCTATTAATATTGTTTACAGTTTACGCCACGACGTGCATATATATTTATATTATTGTAATAATTACACTGTGTAAAGACGGTTAAGAATATCATAATAATTATTACAAACGCTCTTGTCATTGTGTAGTTCTGGTGTTTGTAAAAAACGATTTTTCACTTAAACGCACAAAAACGTTGTTTTTCAGCCATACGATTATTTATAATGATTGTGGTACAGTTTTCCCAACCCGTTTTTCCCAATCTAATTTCTCCAATTTCAATATTTACCATAAAAATATTCTTTCAATATATATTTTTACAAATTTAATGTTTGCTCCCCAAAAAAAATTGGTCATAATTAAAAATTTTAACTATATATATATTTTTTTTTTATATTATTCATTAAATTATTTATATGACGAATTTATTGATAGAAATTATATTACTCCATACCGTACAGTCATTGGTCATAATTTAAAATTTTAATTATTTTATTTAACAATAAATAATTTCTTATATTTTATAAGATGTATTGATAGATTTGGTATTGTTAAAAATAACTTTTAGGAAAAATGGTACTGAAAAAGAAATAACTTTTGGGAAAAATGGTATTGAGAAAGAGAACTTTTGGGAAATAAAAAAATGTGAAAAACAAATTGGAAATAGTGTCTCCCTACCTATTATAATAATACATTTTAACCTTTTGTGGACAGTTATATATTATGTTGTTGTTTTCTTGTGGCCCTGTGTCGTCGTTCAATTTTCAACGAATGATTTTCGTTTATTTCTCTCCTAAAAAACAAAACAAAGTGTGTGTGTGTGTGTGTCTAATGAATTGAAATATTTTATCCTAATTGTAAATAGAAAATAAATTTATATTGTAATTATCTTTGTATCAATATTAACAGTTTTGATAATTTTACCCTATATAAAAAATATGTTATTTATAAAATAACAATATCACAATTTGAATAGAAATTAATAAAATTAGTTATTTACTTTTTCTATATACATTTTTAAACAATTTGTCTTTCTTATATACAATTGTATACCACACAATGTTATCATTTATCTTTATTTTTTGTTTTTTTTTTTATGTTTATCTGTATTGAAATTTGTAAATAGTTTGATAAGGAAAAATTCATAAAATTAAGAAACATTTGAACTCTTGTCTCCCCACAAGCTACGGCTTCTGGAGACAAATTTTTTCGCACTCTTAATGTATTTGTAATTAGTAATTTTTGAAATAACAATAAATAAATCTGTCTATCTATCTGTCTAAATATTGTATACCAAAGTAGATGATCCACGTAACGGTTGCATGTTGTCGTTTGTTCGGAGCAATGCGTACTTATTATTACGAGACGTTATTATAACAGAAAATATTCAAAAAAATAAAATATAATCGCATCACGCACGATTTCGTTTCACACCAGAAAACAGTGTTTGTTTTGAATATTATTCGCAACTCACGTAAATTGTGTATCCTGTGCTGCAGTCGTATATTATTAAGAGTCCACTGTTTCCGTTCAACCACTTCTTTAAAATTACTATCATCTTCTACGGCTAGCTGTATGAATACAGTTACGCGATGAAAAGTTCAGTTCGAAAAAAATTAAAAAATATGATATCTCACGCCGAGAATTTAATTGCACACGTCATATAACGCAGCACCGCGAGACATAACAATAAAATAAATAAAAATCGTTGATCGCCCCCACATCGTTTTTATTTTATTTTACCGTACATTACAGCTGCAAACGCATTGCGTGAGGAATAAAAATGATTTTTTTTTTTGGTTTTTATTCTCTAAACAAAATCCAAAAAACTTCCGGCCAGGCATTGGCGTTGTCGAGAAAAAAAAAAGATTCTAATTGGAGCAAAGAAGCAGCTAATATTATGTAGTTTTATATTAACTTTTTTTTAAAAATTTTTTAAATAAATATAGAATTTTGAAAATATTTCGTTTTTCGTAATTTAATTTTCTGATAAAATTTTGAATTCTCAACGTTATTAGGTACATATTTTTAAGAGCTCTACAAATATCTCAAAAATTGTTTCTAATATTTATTTTATTATCGTTTAAAATATAATTTCCATTCCACATTTTATACCCCACTGCGTATTCCTCCCATGGTTAGATTTTCTTAAAACTTGGCTGAATAGATAATTTTTTACAAGCCTTTAGACTAACCTAACCTGCGTATTATGATATTATGGTCTACAGATATATCTTCAACAAACTAACTCTTCTTAATAATATTTATATTTTATAGTAAATTTTTTATTGATAATTTACCAAGTAAAATTATACAAATAAAAGTCAAACACAAAATTGGTCATATAAAATAATGGCATCGATAAAAAAAATAACGATGATGATCGTTTTACCCTTCTGCACTTCCAAATCCGTCACTGATGGTGCTAAACTCGATCTAAAGCAGTGGTTCCCAACTCAACACTAGGCACGGAACACTTTTGTGAATTCATCACCAATCACGGACGACCAATTAATTTCACCCCCTCCATTCCCTCACAACCTACTATTTTCAACTTATTTATTAACACTAGACTGATAATTTAGTAAAAAAAGGTGATACAAATACGAATTCGGATATTTAATCGATATTATAAATTTAAATTAATTTATTCTTACTGAAATGTGACAAATGTAAAAAATACAGGTTAATAATTTTAATTAGAATTTATTCAATCTGTAAAAAAGTTTAAATTAATAGGTCATGTAACTTATTACTTATAGCGCTTATTCGATGATCCCCACAACTTATTTTATTATATTTTACGAATTTCATCGAATACGCTTTCAAACGATCGGTCATTGTTTTTTCTTAATATCGAAATTTAAAGGAATGACGATAATGTCGGTCCAATAATAATAATAATAATAATAATAATAATTTGTAAATGTTTGGTTATTATATTATATAATAATAATAATATGTAAAAATGTAAGGATTAGGGGGACGAATGTTCACCACTTGCAGGGAGTTTTTAAAAGAATTATTCTCTTTGGAAACATAATATTTTCATTTGATTTAATTTAAAAACGAGCAGAGAAAAAAACCAAAAAAACCAAAAAAAAAAAAAAAAAGAGATATTTCCGAAATTTTCAAAATGCCGTACTTAACTCAAAATTGATCAAATCTTTTTGAAATTTTTATGACATATTTTCGTATATATTTTT
>JAIPRM010010234.1:0-13960 GCA_025469315.1 Stegophylla sp. TES_Ste_2020
ATAGATAGAAAATCCTATAAAAAAGATTTTGGCGCAAGAAAATTTTGAAAATGTGAAAAAAATTTTTGGACATTTTTCGAAAATTTTTTTTTTTCTTATATTATTAATTTCCTTTGTTCAGAATCGTGTTACTGAAGAAATGATTTATCGTTTCTTTAAAATTTAATACGCCCGTCATGAGAATACCACCCGTCGTGCGAAGTACACCCATCGTGCGAAGTATGTCCGGCTTTTTTATTTTATATTCAATCATCTTTATTTTGTTAAATGATTCTGAACGAAGTGTTTTTACAACGATGTTTATTTCTTTATTTTTTTTTTATTTTATTTTTTTTTTCTGTGCATAACTTTTCGTATGGAAATACTTGTCCAAAAGTTTTGATCAATAACTTTTTGCAACCGGATTTACCTCTAGATTGTACTTTAAAGAGGTCATTTTTTGAATTTCTCAATTCTTCAATTTTTTTTTTTTGGAAAAAATTACCCAAAATTTGACAAAAACAAATCGGAAATCATCATTTTTTGATCCGAACTATATGAAAATTTAAACATAGATCGAAAATAATATAAGAAAAATTTTGGCGCAAGAAAATGTTGAAAATGTGAAAAAAAAAATTTGGAAATTTTTCCTACATTTTTTTTTCTCATTTATTTTTTATATTATTAACTTCCCTCGTTCAGAATCGTTTTATTGAAGAAACGATTTATCGTTTCTTTACAAATTAAATACACCCGTCAAGAGAATCCCATCCGTCATCCGAAGAACACCCATCGTGCGAAGTATGTCCGGCTTTTTTTTTTATTATTCAAACACATAACATGACATAAAGTATATGCTATTGCCGAAATAACCCTACGTTCTACGTTGCAAGTCAAGGGATATTTTTGATTTGCGGAGCGAAGTGGAGTCTACCAAAATACCTGGTGAACTAATTTACGCTGGAAAAAAAAAATAACATAAAACCGGGTTGACCATACTATGCTATATGCTCCATGATTATAGATTAGGATATGGATTTACAACATTTCCAACAATATAATAAGTACGGAAATGTTGATAAAACTACGAAATATTCGATATTTCTATCATTTCTAGTCATTGCTGATAATGACATTTAAGGGACCGGTCAAAATTGGTCATAATAACCGATAGTCAGTATAACCGAAATGATAAAAAGAAAATGAAAATTTGATTTTAACAGTTATTACATTACTGTATTCCAATCGTAGTTTTCCAATGAAATCAAATAGTAATAAAATTGATGTTCTTTTTTTTTTTTTTGCTTTCTTCTCCCCTTCTGCGATGATAAATTTACAAATGAAATTCTGAAGTTTTTGTTCAAGGAAACGTACCAACAGCTATATACTCGTGAAAAAGTTGATTTAAAATGAAATTAAAACGATAGAATAATGTGTTTGGACGCTTTTTTATTAGTATAGTTTACAAGTCTGCGTAACACGTTTGTTGTTGTTTCTATCGACGACCGATTCACACGCGTCCAAGCACTTCAAACACGCGGCACCAGCAATGCGATGATGGGTCACGGTCGACAGACCGTCTGACGGCCGCATTACAAGAAAGACTTATTATTATGTTCGAGTTCGTCGTATGGCTGCGATATTTTCTATTATTTTCTCTGCCAGCGTCTTACCCATGTTGTTTTTTGTACGCGTTTCCTTCTCCACCTCCTCCCCCCCCCAAAATCGTTTGCATAAAAATATTATTTTTTTTCGTTCCGTATGAAAACACGACGAATGCGTTTCATCGAAAGCTCCGTGTTTTGAACAATAATAATATTTTAATACTGCGCGCCGAATAAATTCCCGTACACGGTTCGTTATATTATATTTAATCATTTGTGACGAAACGAAATCCGTGCGAATAACAAACAAATCGGCTCTTCTCTCGATTTAGTCGGTAAACAAAAGAAATTTTTATTTAATAGTTTGTGCGTTCCATTGTTTATTTCCCTGTATTTTTCGATAATTATTTACAGATCAGTTACCTTATATTATATAATGCCGAAAAAAATATAAAACTAATTTATGATTTTTGTTTGTCTGTAGGCATTTATAATTGAAAAAAAATATATGCAATTTTCAAAATATTTTTTTTTGGAACGCGCTTATTTTGTTCTTGAAAAAATCTGATATGTTTCGATTAATTTTACTTAAAATCGGTTTCAATACAAAAACTGTTGTAAGTTTATTATTCACTGGATAAATGTAACAGGGTTACGAATACGCAAAATTTAAATTTAAAATTGTTTTAGAAATATACGCAGAGCATAAAACCAGCAGAAGATTGAGTTTCATTCAAGCTAGCGTCTATGTCCATGCATCTGAAATCATGAAATATGCCATGTTTTAAACACTAATCACTAATTGAAGACATCTTAACACTAATGTAATCGATAATTATTATATTTTCAATAAAGTCAATACCATGGCCATTCGAATAATTTTTTTGTGTTTTATTTCATTTTTAAATAAAAGTTGACCTGAAAAACACTCTCTACATTATATAGGATAATAATTAATTGTACAAATACGGGTGCAGTATTTTTGACATCTTAAATAAGGATTACCGTTAAAAGTAAAAACCGAAACAAAAAAGGTCAAGCGCGTCATGTTTTGTTGATTACGCTTTGATATTAAAATATAATGTTATTATTATCTCAACAACGGCAATAATTTCGTTAGTATCATATAGTGTCAGCGAGACAGAAGATCTGTAAAAGATTAACAGAAAAAGTTTTTAAATGTTGAACGGTTATTTTTTATTTATATATTTTTTGTTTTGTTTTGTTCGAAGCGGAGATACGAGATCACAGTTGCACATCTATACATATATACGCCACCGTATCAAATGATAATAATAATAAAAAAAAAAAAAAAAATTGAAAATTTGAGTAACACGGTAAAATATGCCTTAAACAAAATTTTCGTGAAATAATTTTTAGTCAATATACGGTTAGGTATATAATGATAGTAACTCCAAGAAATAATGGAGTTAAGATTTGATATTTCAATCGATTTTCAATAATATAATATTATTACTGTAGACATAACACCAATTTTTCAAAAAACTTTTTTTTTTGAGCTATATCAATATAAACATTGAAAATATTTAGTTTTGTGAAAGTTTTTGTATGATAAATATTTATATTTGAAACCCTGTAAAATCTTATTTACTATATAATATGATTAACCAAACATTTTTTTATTTGACTGCATATTTCATAATGATTAGCCATGTGAACTATTGCTTGAATAAAGTTTTTCTATTTTGAAAAAGACACATTTATTTTGATTTGGAAAAAATTCCTAAGATCTCCTTTGAAAACGCCTGTATACATAATTTATATAATAGTAGTGCGTATGAGAAATTAAAAAAAAAAATGAACAGTCAAATCCCAGAAAGAGTGTTTGTGTTTTAAAATTAAATTGTAATTTTCTAGGTTTTATACTTAGATTAATATATGATAAGTGTTAATTTGAATACATAAGTGTTATTGATACAATTTAAATATAACATTTTACACACAACAATGTAATTGTTACATAACGGTTAAATATTTGTCAAAATGGGATTTTTAAAAACGACATTTAAGAGACACTTACGTTGTATTAATAAATGGTAAAAAAAAAAAAAAAATCAAGTTCATAGTTTATTCAATATCAAACATTTAATGTTTAGTACCAGAATTTTACTGTCCTTTAAAACATGTCAACCTGAGTTATTTTTTACAGCCCGGTCCGCCATGATTTCGACTCGTAAAGACAGCAGATAATATAAACTGAAACTCAATAACACAGGTAATAACTATTAATAATATTATAGTGGCGGCACAAATTTGTAGTAATGACAATATTATACGGATTACGCTATTGTACTTGGCGATCAAATCTATGGTGGTAGTTTATGCGCATGGACATTATTCAATGCATTGAACAAGAAAACCATTTCGTGATCATAATACTCAAATAATATTCAACGAACATAATATTATACAGTAGTTGAACCTTTGTTTAACGATTTTTTTTTTTTTTTTTTGCTAGAGAACCGAGAAATTTTCATTCTAAAAAGGATTTTACTAAACGATAATAATGTTTTTTTGACAAAATAACTTCTTATTATAAAATATAATTTTAAAACTGCACTAATAAATTATGACATAAACCTATCCATGGACTAACGGAACAATACCATCAATTAAAATTTTTTTATGCATTTTAATTAAAACAAAAGTTGTTGTATACAACTAGTTTCAACGATTAATCAATACGAACTTCAGATATTTAGACAGTGAAGCTCGTAAAGTTGAAAAATTAATAATTAAGGTATATGACGTGACGGGTTTAAGGGTAGGGGCGATGAAAAAGGCAGTCTCTCGTCCACTTGGGTCTCAGCCAGTTAATATTATTATACATTTTAAATACGTAAATTATTACGCTATATATATTTTAAAATAATAATTAGGTAGTATAATATATTTTTTTTAATTTTTCTGTAATTCATCATTGTTATGATAGCGATTGAAAAATGCAGTACAAAAAATTCGAAATTTACTCGTGCATATAAATCGAACTAAACGAATATCATTTGTTATGAAGTGTCTGAATAATTTTTTTGATTTCTCATACGATAATTTATCGTTTTTATACATTATTAGATAGGTGCATATTAACATATAAACACTGCAGGCTTCAAAGAAATTCGAAAATGTAAATCTAATCTACCGTTTAATGGCAATATAGATCACTCAGTAATAATATATGTATAAATAATATACAGGTAGGTAATGTGTAAAGTGATATAATACAACGAAAATTAGTGTTTATACTACTGTTTTAATATCCCTGAAAATCCTCGTAATGTGTGTCTAGATAGACGAATCGCGTGGGGTTTTAACCGTATTACGACAAATCGATTAGATCAAAAATACCATGTATTATGATTATTCGTTTGATCAATATTTCAAAATTGCTTTTCCACCGCTAACGTCCATCTTTCGTGTTACCACGGTTAGCTGTAGAAGGTTTTTAAAGCCATTAAAATTGGTTTTTGAGCGTGAATTAATGGAGTAAAAATATCGAATGGAAAAAAACTATGCAAAACCACCACCACCACTACCACTGTCAACACCATAAGATATTGGGGAATAGCCAATACACGTGAGATTACGTATGTCCTATAGAGCAGCGGTTCTTAACCTTTGTTAACCAAAATGTTTATTTAATTTCTCTTGCGACCTTTTTGAAAATAATTCCAATAATTCCCACACCCACTTAATTTTTTTTTAATAGCGTAACTAAAAAAAAACCGATTACCTACTCTTTGTGTATTTATTTATATATATTTAAAACCAACGTCCATAATGATAAAATATAACCTTATTCATCAAAAAATTTACTAAAGAGTTTCATTATCTATTTTTAAAATTATTTTACATTGGAAGTCAAAAATTAATATTATTATAACAACGTTAAACATTTTTAGCGACCCATTCAAAATCATTAGCGACCCAAAATTGGGTCGCGACCCCCAGGTTGAGAAACACTGCTATAGAGAACCAATAGTAAATTGATATAATCTCTCACGAGAAAAAATAAACAAAATATCCTATTAGTATCCTGGAGGTGTGGTTTTGAAGCTGTAGTAACGTCGTTTGTAGATGATCATATTACCACTGTAACCCGAAATAAGAGATGGTAAACAAGAAAATTAACCAAAAAGCCCACAAATTGCATTTAACTTGGAATCCTAATTTAACGTTCCACACTTCACGAGTGACTCGTAAAAATAATAGGGAAATTATTTTGTTATAACGTCACGAAAATCGTTTCACCTTCATTCTTCGTGAAAACTAAACCCAATTTATTTTCAAAGGAATAACCATTTATTTTCTTATAAAAAGCAAAATAATAATTTTGATAACTATATACAATAAACCATGTTCTTTTGTGGTTATTTATTCAATACTATAATAAATTAGGTATATCTACATAAATAATTAATTGTATATGAATTATAGTGATCGCTTTTAGATTCTGAACGAAGTGATGTTTTTACAATGATGTTTATAATTTTTTTTATTTTTTTCTGTATACCCTTTTTGTATAGATTTACTCGTCCAAAAGTTTCGATCAGTAACTTTTTGAAATCAAATTTTCCTTTAGTTGGTACTTTAAAGAAATCATTTTTTGAATTTCTCAATTCTTCAATTTTTTTTTTACCCAAAATTTGACAAAAATAACTCGGAAACCATGATTTTTTGATCTGAACTTAATGAAAATTTAAACATAAATAAACAGTAATATAAGGAAAATTTTGGCACAAGAAAATTTTGAAAATAAGAAAAAAAATTTTGGACATTTTTCTAACATTTTTTTCTCATTAATTTTTTTTTTTTTGTTCAGAATCTAAAAATTCCCACTCTTTTTTTCCCATTTTCAAAATTTTCTTAAAAAAAAAAAATCAATTGAAAATTTCGAAAAATGGTCTGTTTAAAATATCATCTAAAGACAAATTTGGTTTTAAAAAGCTTGCTGGTTGAAACTTTTGAGCAAGTATTTCTATACGAAAACGTATACACATAAAAAAAAAAAATAAATAAATAAGAATAAATAAACATCATTGTAAAAAAAATATGCTTCTTCGCTTTCCTCAGAATATAATATATTATAATACATGCGTCGTAATGCAATTAAATATATCCTGTTTAATATGTGTAATAAAATATGTACTTCATATATTATATTGTCTATTATAGTTTTATTACTTTTAATTTAATAACTGTGCATGAAATAATAACCATGCTTATGTTATTACACATATACAACATTTAGATTTATTATTATTGTTCTACCGAATCGTTCTGTTCAGTGGCGTAAACTATAAAATGTGCGCTTCCTTATAAAGAATTTTAGTGTCCCTATATATTACTATCACATTTGGCATATTAGTTTGGATTTTCAGTGGGTTGAAGAAGCTAATGGTTTTACAATGATTTTTTTTATACTTTTTTAAATTTTTTCTTACGGTTTTTTTTTTTTTTTTTTATGAAATCACTTTGTTTGTTTAGAAATACTTTTCTAAAATATTTGACAAAAAACTTTTTGAATAAGAATAATACTTGCTACTAGTTACGCCTCTGACATTTAAATACAAATTAAACTTTTTACGCGACTGAAACTCATAATATAGCTCTATGATTATGGAACTCGTCAAAACTTTAAATTTTTATAAAAACACTTATAACGAAAACGTCGTAGGTGTTAATGATGCGTTGAAATTTAAACGTAAAAGGATACGTTTGTACGTCCTTTTTACTGAAATATGACATGTGATAACGTACTATTTGAACGGTCTTAAAGGTCTAATGAATAAAAACTTTATCAAATCGAATAAATAGTTATTAAAAAATATATGTATTACTTATCCGTTTTATGAAGTCTCTCGTATTTGATCGAATAATGCAGTCAAAATGTTTGAAGCACGTCCAACTTTTTCTTTATTTTTCTCAGTGAAATTATATATAATATCCAATCAGTTCGCAATTTGGTACTTTATCGTGCACTAGGAGGTTATTAGAATTATTTTTGTACATAGTGTCCGAAAAGATTTACTCTTTGTAATTAACTCTGTATAGTGAATAATTAATTTATTATTATTTCACGTACGATTTAAACAACTCAGTACTCTTAATTATGCATTTTTATTACTTTGAAAGAATAGTCAAAAAAATAAAAATCGGAATACTGATATTTTTAAAAACTATATTTTTTTTCAATAATATTAAGTAAAAAGTAATGATTCATATTTCAGAAAATTCAAGATTTTAGTAGCTGAAAAAAAAAAGAATTAATAAAAATATAGGTAGTTTCATTAGTGTTTTAAATTATATATACCACTTCATTCATCCTCAGGCCACATTAACGTTTGCTGAAAAGTATGTAAATTTTACTGGGTAAAAGACTATTTTATCTTTTTATGTTGTTCAGAGCATGAGATTTTTATTATCCTTTACTTTTGGGATGAAAAAACTCCATTGGGATTTTTTTCACATCATTTTGGGATTTTTGTTTGATGTTTTACAAAGAAGACGCACCGAAAGTTAATTATGTAAAAAATGGATTCAAGAGCGTTAATACGGTAACATGTAGTTATATCAAATTATCAACGACATTTTTAATAATTTCGGATATCCCTTAATTACATACATGTATTAATTAATATATTTGAAAGCAAAATTTTTTTGACAATATGTCTGATAATAATTTTGGTGTTATTTATTCGCTTGGCGTCTGAATTTGTTTAATTCTATATTATGCAAAGAAAGAGATTAATATTTAAAGTATTATTCGAAATCAATACATATAGTCGGTCGTTTCTTATTCATAACGCGTTGAGTGATTTTGATTAATGATGTTATGTCAATTATTTGTATGAAATCAGAAAAAAAAGTCTTTTAACTACAAAAACGAATTCCATTTTTGTTTTGCTAAACGGAAGTTTTCATATGGATTTTTATGAAACATGCCATTAATTAAAATACGAACATGTATTTACTGTGTATGTAATATTATTTCAATTATCGAAGTGACACGTGTTTGCACTGTAGGTAACGAATACTGTAGTTTGTATAGAAATATACACAATCGGTGAACATATTGAAAATTATATTCCATCATTGACGCGATAAATCAATGGTTCAAAATTATTGGAAACAGTTCACTCTTCACATCGTTCGCTTTTCTTTACAACACACTTGATGGCGGTTTAAAATACCAATTAACGAGTAGCTAGTTGTTAATTAGCGCAGTTCATTTACTATAGGTAATTAAACATACCTGTGTAATAAAAACTGCCGATTTCTGTGTGCTAATAAAACTAAGTTTTAAAACTAACGTTTTTGTTCAAATATCATGCGATAAATAGGCCGTGGGAATGGTAGAATATTTTTCTATGAAGCATCAACGCTGTCAGAACAAAACCGTCGGAAGTAAATTTAGTTTGTTGTTATTTATCGAACGGGACTAGCAATTTTGTAAATGTGATGTTTTTCGCGTTTTCAAGAGACGCAACGGCGGCGTCAGAGAAATATTCGAAAAATCCCGTTTTAACCGTTTTCTCACACGACTAGGAACGTTAAGAATTTCAAAAACAAATAATTATAAGTACGCTCGTTTATCTCACGTATAAGAGAATTTAACGAGAATTTGATCTTTTTGTCACACTTTTCACGTTTCTTATAAAAAAAAAAAAAAAAAAAATGGACGAAACGTATCAAAACATTTAACCACTCACTTACATTTTTCTAATAAATGATGACTATTAACAATATTGTTTACAAAAAAGTCGTTATTCGATATAAAATATCAGTGGACAGAATAATCGCTTTTTAATTTTTTGTGGTACTTAGCTAGGATTGTAAGTTAAGAAGATTGAAAAAGATTTTAGATAGAATTTTTGAGTTTCCCCTTCTTGGGGATTTTTCACTTCAACACTGTTGGTGAGATTCCCTCTGTGTATTACAAGAGTGGCCAAACAGATAATTGCGGACGATTTAAAAGTCGACATTGTTAAAATTTATTTTTAAAAAATTTAATCAAATATCCACACTGCTGAGAAAATTCGATATCATCGTTATACCTAATATTTTTAGAATTACGGGAAATCGCCTCACTAAAGTACCATGCAAATACAATTTTCTACCGGGAACGTGTCCTACATATATACTGATCTAAGATCTTTTTCGAATAGAAAAAGTGTTTCCATAAAAATTATAAAAAATAATAAACATCATTGTAAAATCCTATAGCTTTTTCTCTCCGTTTAGAATCTAAAAATTTAGTTACTGTGTGTTAAAAAGCAGTTTAATATTATGCAAATTATATTCATTAAGTATTAATTATTTTATTAATAACGTATCAGATATTTTAATAAATGCAGTATTAATACAATATTTTTAAAAGTATACTAAGGCATGAAAAAAAATTAAAAAAAATACATAAAATCATGGGTGTCGAGAGAAATTCCTATCATGTGTCTACGCGGAATGGAATGTGGTAAAATTGAAATTTTCTTGTTTCGCTGACAAAAAAAGTTTGATCCACCTCCGAGTGTGAGCGCACTCGCGATAATATTAAAATCGCGGGGCCTAATAAGGTGACACAGGAATATTGTTCGCGTGCATGTTTCAGCAGTCGATGAACTATCTTCACGGAATGTATCGGAAATAATAACACTAATTATTATTGTTATTATTATTCATATTAATACATTGATCCCACTGCGCGCACTAGGCCTATATTATTACAGCTTCAGCGTATAAGTACATCCGAGCGCGGGGCATCGTGTCATGTCATGACGTGCGCGTGAGTATAATATTTCATAATTATTTTCGTTATTATCATAATTATCATAATTGGAAATTTTTTTTTTTTTTATCTCGAACCCTCAATGAATTCACCGTGAGATTTCTGAGTACGTGAAATTTTAATAACACCCCACGTTTTTTTATGTTATCGCGCACTAAACACACACACAAACGCGCATGCATATAATTAATATATGTATATTATACACAATATTGTGGTACGTCTATTGTATAACAGCGGTTATTTTGAAAATGTGAAAAAAAATTTTGAACATTTTTTCCAACACTTTTTTTTTCCTTTTTTTATTTATTAGATAAAAATAGTAAAGTAAGACAAGACAACTGGACATATTCGCACCATGGGTATTCTTCGCTCTTCGGGTAAGATACTCTCTTGGTGGATGCGTTGAAAATGACGACTATTATTGTTCTTTATATACTTAACTTCTTTTGTTCAGAATTCTCTTATTGAAGAAATGATTTATCGTTTCTTTAAAATTCTATACTCTCACCAAGAGTATCCGACCCGAAGAGTGATGAATATCCGTGATGCAAAGTATGTCCGGCTTTCTTGTCTATACCTTACTAAACCATACTAAACCTGGGGGTCGTGAATCCCAAGAGGGTTGTCTTAAATAATGATTTGAAGGGGGGGGAGGTCGCCAAGAATAATGATCAAAATAATTTTTATATAAAAGTAAATCATAAAAAATTAAACAAAATTTAATTATTTGTTCAATACGATAACATACCGAATAGCGTATAACGTATTCTTATTTGATGACGTCAATTGGTCAGGTTTTCCATCAAAAAGTGAATTATTGTACAATTTATTTTGCTTTGTTTGATAAGTTATAATTATCCACCTATCATAGTTATTTAAATTAAAAAAAAACTTAATCATATATGAAAATTTAACTAATAAACATTATAATTAAAACAAGCTCTTTAAAATGTGTGCTATAGATTAAATTGAATGAAAAAAGCAAGATACAAAAATAATCAAGATTAAAAGAGATCGCGTTAATAAAAAATTAAAAATTGGGGGCAGCGAATCAAAAAAAGTTTAAAACCACTGGTTTAAAGTGTAATATTGCAAAGCATAAAGTACAATTTTCAATTAGATTGATTTGTTTTCAATTTAATTTTATGTCTACTGTATATGAAAAAAAAACCGTGTTTCATTCATAACTACACGAATAGGCGTACAAAATACAAATTAAAACTAATGCCATTATTATAATGAACGAACTGTGGCCCAACCATGTTATAACGCCTCTAACGTTTGGCCGATAAATCCGGTATACTCATGTGATATGTATGTGTCCAAACGTAAGTTAACATTTATACCATAACACGTCCAATGTATGAAAAAGCGTTCACTGGACATTTACGATACCGTTCGATAACGCTATAAAACATTCACGCGAAGAGCGTAGGCATATATTATTATACTATGGACGTGTTACAAAATAATATAATTAAATTATTAATTTATAGTCAGATTTCTCGTTTTATAAAGCCGTAAAATGCGATTTTAGAAAAGTAATAATACAATAATTTTTGAAATACGTGTCACACGAGCAAGTGTCACGAACCACCGCGGTTTTTTCACTATAGGCACTAAAGTTATAAAATAATACGCACAAAAACTACATGCTCTATAAATACCTACTCAATACATGACTGATTGAACTAACAAATTTGATATTTGAATCAATGTGTATTGTTTACGTCAAACGCGAAATTGTAATTTATAATATATCTTTAATCAATAATTGCAATTTACTTACACTCATATTACAGACATTGTTTTGTTTGCAATGTTGGGACACTGTGACAAAAGGACCCCCCTATAATAAACTTATACTAATTATACGTTTATTTGTAGTATACAACATACTATTTTTATATATTTTTTTCATGAAATTTTCATAATATGCGACTTCATATTTCCTATTGGGAATTGTCGTGTCATTAAGTCGGCCTGGGGCCTATTTAAAGTTCGAGAATTTCTTCTCTAGTCTATCAGGTTAAAATTAATTAATTGCTTGTGACTTGTATTGAATGCGATTGGCCTTTTGATTTTTATGATTGAGTATGAGGTGGTATAGGGACGGTTGTTCTACCAAGAGATTTTAGAGGTGGTTAGGTATAAGTAAACTCGGAGTGGTTTTAGCTGCTTGTTGTGTTGATTGTATTATTGAAGGATTTAAGTAGCGATTTATTGTTTGTTTAGTTAAATACACTCCTGATATCTAATGGCTACATTCTGGATAGCCTTTGTCTTTTTCCAATTTGTATCAGACATGAGGGGCCTCCATTACATTTAGGATTAAAGGTTTAGTATAGATTTTCTATATAGCTATTCTTGAATTTACGGTTATAGGACATCTTCAGTTTGAGATTGGGTATAGGGCGCATGTGCTTTTTTTACTTTTTTAATTACCTAGTTGGTTTATTTGTGAGGTTATTTTGAGTTTTGTGTCTAATAAAATTTTGCTTTTGTTGACCAATTTATTTTCGACCCGATGGTTATTTTTCTCTATTTATATCCGAGTATCACCAATACATATATAAAAAAAATTTACGTATCACTTGACCTAATAATCATTTTTTTTTTGCATATCAAAAAATATGTACGTTACTTTATATGTACATGGAGCTTTTTATTACTAGAACTTCATAATTTTTAATAAGTATTAATAAGCACTTAATGCATCAAAGTAAAATTAAACGTGTACAGTTATTATTTTAACTATTCTTCGAATATCACAAAAATGAGCTTTCCGCGTACCTCAGGTCGACAAGCGCTGGTTTAAAATATAATTTGTCTGACAGCATAATATGTATAACTGAACGCAACGCTTTTCTAATTTATGTTGAGTTGCACAGGTTGTTGTAAAATATTTTATGGTAGTAATAACTAGTATTGTGCGCTAATAAAATACATATCATACATGTTACGTATGTATATATGTGTATATAATATAGGAACTCCTTTCTTTTGTAAGCTATTTTATGAGACCTCATTGGTTTTTGTATAAAGTAACGGACACTGATTTACGATATAATCGTATTGTATATGTGTAAATGAATTGCATCGGAAATATCAAAAATTCGAGAACTGTGCAAACGACTGTATTAAATTAAGTATAACTAGTGTCAATAAACGTCATAATATTATTATGCGAATGATCACGAAACGTCACGCGACGGATACATGATGATAATAGTCCATTGACACGCTCGGACTGGCCCGGACCGCTGGTAAGCGATTGCTGACGGGGCCCTCAACTAGTCGGGGCCCTTGGCTTGTCGATTTATTGTTTTATTATTTTTTTGTTCTAAATCTTATAATAATTAACAAAATAAAAAAGAAAATGGGATCAGAAAATATTAACTATTTTTAAATAATTGTAAATACTAAATAATATCACTCTATAGCTGGTAACAAATTACCATGTAGTAATGTAGACAATGTAGTATGTACCTAGGTTTATATTGTATAATTATTACATTTTTAAATTTTGTTAAAACTACCTATGCGATGTATGTTGGGCTTTTTTGTTAAA
>JAIPRM010010235.1:0-13958 GCA_025469315.1 Stegophylla sp. TES_Ste_2020
TCAAAAAATGATGGTTTCCGAGTCGTTTTTGTCAAATTTCGTGTAGTTTTTTCCAAAAAAAAAAAAAATTGAAGAATTGAGAAATTCAAAATATGACCTCTTTAAAGTACCATCTAGAGGCAAATCCGGTTTCAAAAAGTTAGGACAAGTATTTCCATACGGAAAGTTGAACAAAAAAAAAAAAATTAATAAATAAAAATAAATAAATAAACATCGTTGTAAAAACACTAGATTCTTTACTTCGTTCAGAATCTAAAATTATGAAATAACTAAACCACGTTTATCGGTATTCGGTTGGGGTGGAAAATCTCATAAAACTTGATGGACTAAATTCAATAGAAATTCACCTTTGTTTTTAACGCTTGAACTTTTTAAACTATTTTTCTATACTCCGTGAATAGTCGTGGAGACGTCGTTTTCATCTTAACGTTCGTTATCTTATTGTCTTTTAAAAAATTTTGCTCATTCTTCGATCAGAAATAATCATTCCCGTTTTATATTGTCCTCGAATATTAAAACGAGATTGACTTTTTCGATTATTGTATTTCTCGTCATCATAACACGTAAAGTAAAAACTTAATTTTTAATACACTGAACACGAATTTATTTCGTTTAATAACTGAAATACTATCTCTTATAAGTTTTCTTAAAATTAAGAAGAAAAAAAAAATTAAGTAATCAATCGAAAATGTAAATGCATTTCAACAGGTACTATTTCTATGTAATATAATATTATCTATTGTTTAATGAAATATAAATACTTATAATAAAATTAAATTAAAAAAAAAAAAAAAAAAAAAAAAAACATTTCATTTGGGAATGGATACTGTAATAATTTGCAATAAATAAGAATAGCGTAATGTTTATATTATTTTAAAAAATAAAAATAATAGTTTGCTATTTTATTTTATTGAAATTATTACTTGTTAAATAATTTACATATATAAGATATTATATTTCTTTTGTTTTTAATTTATTTTAAATTATATTTTATAAAAAATCGATTGTTGGCCGTGGTGACAAATAGTTATAATGACTTATTTGATTTGAAGTTGAAATGCAGAAATGTGCGATTGACATTTAAAAAATGTCAATTAAAATATTCAAAATGGGAAACAAGAAGTGCTAAGCATACACACACACACACACACACAAACATGTATTTATATAATATATATATATATATTTATGAATTAATGGTTACAAATCTTGGAAATATATTTTTACTGGTCCTCTGTAAAAACACGACGACGTTCATCTTGAAAATAATGATGCAGTTTACCCGGTGAAGGGTTTATTTTAAAAGCAAAGGGCTAAAAATAATCAATCAAAATCTCTTGAGAAATCGTTGATAAAAAATATTTATTACATAGTTTTTAGATTCTGAGCAAAGTGAAGGTATTTTTTTTCTTTATATTGATTTTACGGTGATTATTTTTTTTTATTTTTCACAAAAAACACTTTATTCATAGGGATACGATACAATATTATTCTTAACTATATTCTGCAGTCTTATCTAAAAATGAAAAAATTTTTAAAAACTTGTGTGATTTTGTAATAATTAAAAAAAAAAAAATGTGTACGAAAATCCCCTTGGATATTTTCAAGGTCAATCATAATCATAATCATTAAGCGTTTGATATAAAATTTCACGAAATAAACATTTTTTTTTTTTTTTTAAATACAATTTTGTTACTACGAACACAATAAATACGAACATTAGTTTTTATAGATTTTTATGACTTGCAATCAAGGTGCGGCCAAATACAGAGTCAACTATATTTTTACATTTTTGAAAAAAATAATGAATTTTCAAAGAATGCATAGAATATTTTGTGGTATCAATACGTAGTATTAAAATAATTATACTATTAAGTCCAATTTTAAACAACATTACTCATTATAATATTATATTTTTAATTTAATAGAGTTATTTATTTATTATTTTTTTTTTTTTTTAAGTAATTAAGGAAATAAGTTAATTTCGAAATGGTTGTTAATGTATAATACTTAAAAATATAAAATTTTATAAACATTGTAAAACTGTCATACGTGTAAAATTGTGTTTGTCAATTTAAAATTACATGACCATCAAATAAATTAAAATTAATGCTATATACTATATAACATTAATTTTCAACTAGCCATTTCCAATCAATTTATAAATAATTTTTTAATTAGGTAGGTACTTAACTGTACTTAAGAGTGGTCATTTTTTGAATTTCTCAATTTTTCATGTTTTAAACTATCCAAAATTTGATAAAAAAGACACGGAAACCATAATTTTTTTGATCTGAACTTTATGAAAATTTAAACATAGACAGATAGTATAATATGAGAAATATTTTGGTGCAAGAAAATTTTGAAAATGTGAAAAAAAATGTTTGGATAGTTTTCTACACATTTTTTCTCATTTAATTTTTTTTTCTTTACATATTAAATAAAAAAAAAGTAAAGTAAAGTACCTATATAGACAAGAATGCCGGACATACTTCGCACCACGGATATTCTTCGCTTTTCGGGTCGGATACTCTTGGTGAGCGCGTTGAAAATGATGACTATATTATTGTTCATTATATTATTAAGTTCTTTCGTTCAGAATAATTGTCTATAGTTTCTTTTTAAAATTATACACACCCTTTAAGAGTATCCGACCCGAAGAGCGATGAATATCCGTGGTGCGAAGTATGTCCGGCTTTCTCGTCTATACTTTACTTTACTTTTTCCTAATGAATTTCCGCTGTCTCGATAATTTTTTTCCCGGGCTTCCAATAAATGAAAAACAATAAAGAATAGAGCCGAATACGAAAATGTCTACTTCCACTTCCGACCGTTTCACAGTTAACGTTTAACAATGATACGGATTTTGATCTGCTGACAGATGAAAAAATATAAATACATATTTATATCGATTTATTTTACAGTTTTGTAAACAATAGACATCGTTTTTATTGGACGGCATCAATAGCGTTAATTTATTTGCCGCACATTTTACCGCGAACTACTGCACAATTCGTAATTTTTTTCCCATGTAAAACGCTTCTTAAATCGTTCGGTTTTGATTTTTGTTTTTTGTTTCGTTCGAATAAATAAATAAGTAAAAAAAAAAAAAAAAAAAAAAAAAAAAACCGTGTCCCTTTTACATCGAATATCTTCTCTGAAGTTAACATTATATTATTTCATTCGAAGAACGTATAAAACATTCGAGACTTTTTTTTTATTTTAATATAAAATAGACACGGAGAATCAATAATATGAGAAAAAGTTAAATCACGTGCATATAAAATGTGATGAGACTCGTGCATGTGTAAGAATTGAATTATTGAAAAATCGATTTTATCATATTATTATAATTCGAGGGTCTAGTATTAAAGGAACGCAACGATGGATTCCAAAAATTTCTGGAGAGCAATTTAATTCTATTTTATTTTCTTTGTAGGAAATGTTTTATTTTTTTATTTTATTTTTTGCTTCATTATTAGTTAAATAACAACGACTAATTATTAAAACGACAAAACTTCAATAAAATAAAAGTTACATATTTTGAAAAAACAGAAATTACCATTTTCTCCTAACCTAACCCTTGATATAAGTACATAATATTATACGTTCGTTAATTATTGCAGTGATTACTGAGATATTATTACATGAGAATATTTTTCCGAATTAAAAAAAAAAAAAAAAAAAAAACTAAATCATACATTATCATCAGGTACGGTTCACCTGGAAGTAAATCGATTTTGGTATTTTTGTCTCTGGAAAATACGAGCTTGACACAATCGTTGTCTCCACTGCCTAACCTAAACGCGGCTCAACACTTGACGGGATTTATGGAAATGACCGTATCCAAAATTCCTCCAAAAATCAGATTCCATTTTTCTCCAAAAAAAATGGTCTATCCCGTTTTCCTCCACTGACAATATTACTTACTGTTATTTAACAAATTTTCAAATCATTGATTTTTAAAAACACTGAGACGTAGATAATAAATTTTAATATCATATGAATGCGATGAAAAAGAAAGAATAAAGGTAAAAATAGTTTATAAACACAAAATATCAATATGTTATTAATTAATAATTATAATGTTTTTATTTTTATTCTATTATGACTGTTTAAGTATTTATAGTGAATACAATGGAAAATTTTAGAAAATAATTATAGTTAGGTACTTTTACAAATATTTAAAACGAAAAATGAGAAGTTTTGTAAATAATAATATATCTAATTGTAGAATTACATAAATTTCAAAAAGGTATAAAGAAATTAAATGTTTTATAAATAATAAGTCGTTAATATAGATAGGTACCTATATATAAACTGAACTATAGAAAGGTATATAAAAATTAAATACAAAAAATGTTTGTAATTATTTGATATTTTCTAAAAAAAAAAAAAATGCAAACCCAAAAACAAAAGAAGAAAATGCAATATTTATATATCAATTTGAATTTCACCTAGTAGATATTTTTACCTAGTAGAAATTTCTCTTTT
This sequence comes from Stegophylla sp. TES_Ste_2020, assembly GCA_025469315.1. NCBI lineage: Eukaryota > Metazoa > Arthropoda > Insecta > Hemiptera > Aphididae > Stegophylla > Stegophylla sp. TES_Ste_2020. Next base: position 4,495 of record JAIPRM010010235.1, read on the forward strand.
TTCCAATTGTATCATTGTCTTATCGTAGTTTATTTGCCAAAAAAATAATCTTTGGACTTTTTTTTGTATATGAATACACTTCTGATTTTACAACATATATCGTTAGAAGCAGAGGCGAATATAGGGGAGGGGGGTTGTCCCATCGTCGTTACACGTCCATGAAAGTATATTATTATATTATTAAAGGAGGACTTTATTATTATTATTTATTTATTTATTTATTTTTTTTTTTGAGGAGAATGGACAGTGGAGGAAAACGATCCCGTCCATGGAAATGAGCGGTGGTATGAATAAAAAAATAAAAATATTATCAATCTGTTCGCCACGACGGTCGGTTTATAATATGCAATATTAATAAAATATTATACGTTTTTTTTTTAATAAAGTACGCCAAAACGCGGATAAAAATCGAAGAGTTTCCACTACTATTACCCTTATACGAGCGAGTAGTATATCCCCGTAAACGTCGAACGCGCGCGACACCGAAACTACTTTACCTGTCACACCGCGTAGTAACACCGCGGGCGTCTCTTATTTATATTATATTGTTCGGCGCGCGAAATGATTGTCACCCAATTTCTATGATAATAAACACGTCGTCGGGTAATAGTAGTAGTAGTAGTAGTAGTAGTAGTAGTAGTAATCAAATCGAAAACTACCGTTGTGGACGTGCATGGATGTGCGAGGGGGGAGGGGAGGTCTGCTACACGTCAGAACGACAGAATAAAAGATGATGTAGAAAGGGGTAGAAAGAGATTTCCCCTAGACAACGAGCGGAGTGCTGCGGTCGTAGAGTTGACAATGGAATTAATATCGTGTGCGTGGTTGTGAACGTATTTATATGATGAGACGATACACAGTGGTTCGTGATCACGTGACACACTTGACCTCAAAAATGATGTTTTTCTGCCATGACGTGACACAGTGGCCGACAAAATAATAATATTAAATAATTTTATTTGCTTTGAGTAATATTTTATTCGGTTTTTTTTTTTGGTTTTCTTTGAACATTGAAATCAATATTAAATCAAACCCCATTTTTCGTTTGCGCATTTCCGTGTTACTCTTTATAAATCATCGAATTTCGAAAATCTCAATTTTTTCACCTCCATAACTTCGAAATTTGACAGTAATTTAAATTTATCTTAATTCATAAAATTTCTCGATGTAACATTTGCACAAGTTTTATTAGAACCATAAACGCAACTAGGACAAAATATTTTTTTTTTGGGGAGGGGGCTAAAATGATTATTTATTTGTTTAACCCCCCATAAAGTACATTAACCTTTAGCACTTTTCAAAAAATCTGAGGAGGCCATGAGTGGTTTTGAGGGGACTTAGCCCCCCCCCAAGTTGTGCTTATGATTAGAACGCGACGAATTTGTTCTAAACTAAAAAAATAAATGAAAATGGGTTGATTTAAATCCATTATTAAAAACTAGTGCCCTTATTTAAGACACGTTTTATTTAATTACGTATTGGTAGATAATAAGGTGAACATTATTATTATTTTTTTTTTCAAATTAAGTGTATTTCTATATTTTTTTGAATTTTGATCAATGAAAACGCATAGGACAAAATTCATGGTAATTCAGCTGAAATATTTTGTGTTAATTTTAAAGTGGCGTCATGTATTTTAATGCACAGGGAATTAAAATTTGCAAATTTTATTTATATATATTATTAAATGATTGCAGAGGGCTAAATAAAATATTTAAATGTGCGCATTTTTGTACTTCACACGAATGATTATTTCTTTCTCTTACTATTTTGACAAACTCTGGTCATTTTGACAAGAATCGTACAAATGTCCATCCAAAAATTAAACACCAAATCCAAAAAAATAAATAAATAGTATTTCTACACGATATAATGTGCGCAGAAGGAGAGAAAAAAAATCCAAAAATCATTTTAAAATCACTAGCTTCTTCGGCGGCCCGCAATTTGAAATTTTCCAAAGCAATCTATTTTATCTCGCTATCTGCAACTCTCATTGTTCGTCATAATATATTTTGTTCGAGTACAATTTTATTAATTTAAAATTTGTAATCATAATTAAATGTTTATAATATATAAACTAAACGTATTTAAATGTATTAAATAAAAAATAAATAATTATGAACGAATATTTTTGATTTTTACGAATATGCTTGTAGTTTTTTTTTTTTTTTTTTATAGCCCATTTAATTCTGTTTTTGAGTAGATGTAATACGTAGATACAAAATCGAATTATATTAATTGTTTTGTACATTGTTTTCCAACGGACTCCTTAGACCTAACCCCCTGATGCGCTAGGGTATTTTGTTTATATCTCATTTCCAAAAATAATGTGCCAAAAAAAAAAAAAAAAAAAATGCTCCTATAAAATCCAATATTTTCGGTGTACCCCTCCTCTTAGGTACGTTTTAAATGTTTTAAACGTTTGGAGACACGATTTAAAAAAAAATTTTAAACCCACCCCACCACCAGCCTCGGGAAGGGAGGGGGCGGTATCAGTCTATTGCGAACAACGCGATGGCAGTTATTTACCAGTGTGGTGGGGTAGGGGGCGGATTGTACGTTCTATATAATAAATCAAAATAATCTACAGGAGCGTGGAAGGCTTAATGATGTTCACACACACTTTTCTCCATAAATCCCGCGTACACTATTTTGGCAATGACCGAACAGAAAAAAGTAAAAAAAAAAAAAAAAAATAATGATAATAATAAATAAAAATAAAAAAATAATCTCAACACAAGTAGACTATATAGAGAAAATAAAACGCTACAACACACACACACACACATTCAACGGTGTGCAATTGGCACGTAATCGGCTAACAAAAATAAATGTATACTGCTGCACCCCCGTCCGGACGTCTTTTGTGCTTTAAGTACTTTAAGATTGCGGATTTAAACGCGCAAAGTATTAAACACAGGTACACGAGACAATCACGTTTTTTAGATTTATTTATTTATTTTTTTGGTATTTATTTGCATAAGACTAAAGAAGAGTGTAATTTTAACACGTCGTCGTCGGCTGCTTTGAGATCCAACGTTTAAACGAAATGAAAAATATATTATAAGGGATGAACAGGAGTTATAGCGTGTTTTTCAAAAATCATTCAAAACCATAATATTCCAAGTAATATAGAAATTCGTTTCATAACAACAGGAGTCGTATGCAGTTCTCTTTGATTTGCATATTTTGCATATTTAGCTCTTTTTTTTTTTGATATAAGTGCATATTTTTTTCATCATATATTTTTCAATATTTATTTTTGAGTTTTCTTGGTGTGTGAAAATTTTTCTCTGAATTTCCGAAGAGATTAAATATTATTATTTGATATTTTTTTTATTTGTTTAAATGCAAGTTTCAAAAAAAAAAAAGAAAAAAGAAATTTCATAAATAATAGAAGAATTAAAATATATCGTACAATACAATTTTTAAATATTTTGAGATTTAACAGTAAAATCAATGTTTTATAAAAGATTATTTTTGTATATTCTCAGAGCATATTTTTAAAAAATTTTATACCATATTCGTTACATTTTTAAAGCATAAATGCATGCATATTTTAAGTTTTTTTGTAGAGCTCTATAAGTCCCTAACCCTAAATTAATGTACGTATATACATATTTTTTTTCCCGCCCTGATTCTATAATATGTTCTTTTAACCATTTATTTTACGTCCGAAATAATTCGTTATTGTTTATAGCGTGTTTAAGATAATGTTAGTTCATGATTGATTATGGTCGATGTACAGAAAAATTGTCACTTTGTTCATTTTTCACGACTACTACGTGATTTTTCAAACCTATTATTTTTTTTCGTTTTTCGATTTTTTTTTTTTTTTTTTTTTTTGTGATACTTTTGGTAGCGCATTTTTAAAAATATGAATTTAGATCGAAATCATAAAGAATACCGCGCTATGTAGCATAACATTATTCGTGTTACTCAATAAAAAGTATGGCATGTAAAAATGTGTTGCTTTTTGTTTTTATATTTCAAAAAAAAAAAGAAAAAAGAAGGGCTTGCGGTATCTAAGCTCTGTAAAACAATATACTAATATAGGTAAACTCCACGCGGTATTTTTAGATTCTGAACGAAGAGAAGAAGCTTATGTTTTTACAATGATGTTTATTTGATTTTTTTCTCTTTCTAGAAACACTTTTTCATATATATATATATAAATACTTGTCCAAAAGTTTCGATCAGTATCTCTATAGAACCGGAATCGTACCTAGACGGTACTTTAAAGAGGTCATTTTTCCAAAAACGGGAAAAAACTGTCGAAAAATTGTCTTCGATAAAAGGCAAAATTTCCATTTCCCCTAAATTTCTGTAAAATTGAAAATTACTTTTTGACATAACTTCTAAAATAATACAGTTGTATACTTGAAATTTTTACTAACTACTAAAAATGGCCACGAGAACATTTCATAAAAATTTCAAAAAGATTTGATCAATTTTGAGTTAAGTACTGTTTTTTTTTTTTTTTTCATTGATTATTTGTAAACGACTCGACTTTTCAATCAGACTCTTGATCTAGTCAATGTTATGTGCAGCAGACTGGGGCTTGAAACTCAATGCTTTAAATAAGATATTGGAAATTGCAATATTGAAAACAATTTCTGAAAAAGAAAGACAATATAATATGTTCTTAAAAATGAACTGAAATTGTGGATAATATAGAATTTAATTAAATACAAGTCATACTTATGGTAATTAGCGATTCAGTACACTTGAAATATTTAATAATATACTAAAGTAATATAAGTAATATGTAGATAGGTATTAGCAATTAACTATTTACGGCTTTAATTATATTCAATTAAATCTAGTATACTCGTATTTTAACGTAGTCAATTATTGGTGATACAATCTCAAATTAAAAATTATCTTTTCTTTTATTAGTTTAAATGAATTAAGCATTGAATATAAAAAAAATTCACAAAATACTTTTGCAATTACAAATTAAATTTAATGAAACGGATTTATAGCTAACTTGGCAATAAATCTGAAAACCAACTAAAATATGAAATTTTCAATAATTTCCGAATTCTGTTTATTCTTATACTTTATGTGATATCTGGTGAAAATCTAATATTTGAAAATAAAAAATTGCTTTTTTTGATAAATATTAGTCTTTATATTTTGAATTCCAGTAGTGCCCATCTCACAGCTAACCTTACTTGTTGTGTAATAAGACATTTAAATATTCTATAATGATTTCATCGGAACACTATACGTATTATTTTATACATAGGTTTTAAGGAACATTATAATGTTTATTATTAATTTGTATGTCGATTCGCGAATATTACTATATACTAACTGTATAATAATATTACGCGCGCGCGTTTTATTATAATAAAATATGTAATCTTTTATCGAAATTATCGTATTATTTTCAAAATGATGATGGTATACTCAAAATTAATTAGTGTTAATCTTCTTCGAGATTGGCATCTTAATTTGGTTTCTACCACCTGAAGTTTGAAGGTCTTCTCTCGTAAGACAACATCCTGGCTGCGGCGCTAATACGCCTCGGGCTGATAGACGGGCGCTAAAGTTAATCTATTTTTTCTCAGTAAAATCCTCGACTATGACCTATATATACATAGTATATACTGTATTGTTGTGCTTACTCGGTGTTTGCTGGTTTCTGTGTATATCCCGCACACGAGTGCTTTTTTTTTTCCTTTATGTACCTCTATTCTTCGTCTTTCTAGGAAACTACATATTATTATTATTATTATTATTATTTTGGAAACAATCACATTGTACTTGCGTGACACGGATCATTAACGCACAGATCCTTTCATATTCCAGCACTTCGCCGTCAATTTCTTCGGTTATATTTTGTACAGTAAAATTGAACTACAATAATATGCCTTTAGAAAAATGTTATACTAATATGTTTTGAGCAACATTTTCGGTACAATATTTTAATTGGTTAATAATTATTATCATTATTATAGTACTTGTCTTTTTATTATTGATTGTTTTAAAATATAAATTTTAGTTTCGTTAGTAAATTATTTAAATTATTACAATCCAGTAAATCGTTTTACAACGTATTATCATAGTGTATTAATTATTATCTGAAAGGAGTGACGGGGAAAAGTATAAGTTTCGAACGAGAGTTTGAGTAGGACGTACTAATAATACACGAGCACCACCGATAAGGTAGCGGAAATGGACACGATCCTAATATTATTTCCTTTGGCCGGGATTTGGTCTCAAAAAGAAAATGATAATAGATACTCGTTGGACACAATTTGGATCTAGTTAAGGGTTATGACGTTTCGCTTTATGAGCGTATTGGGACGTTAAGTGTAGTTGTGAATGTGAATATGGTAGCCAAATGACAACGACACACGCGATAGACGAACACGTTCCTTGCATTCATTTGGAGGAGAATTGGTTAATTGTTGTTACACAACTTGGAAGACGGAGCTTTATTATAATTGCTCGTTAAACTACCCTTAGACCTCTAATAATAATAATTATATATTCAATTTATAAAACAAGCGGAATAGTTTTAATTTTTTATACATTTGTTAATTCAGTTATTAATATATTTTCTTACCAATATTCTAATTATTATTATTATTATTATTCTGTCCGGTGTATTTTTACTATGATCACTTTATTTTATCCGTTTTGTTTTCATATTTTATAGTACCTATTTACTATGCGATAATGGTATGTGAATCTGTTATAAGCCAAGTGCTAAATAAATAATTCTAGATTTTCATATTTTGTCATTGACTACAAATAATATGTAACTTAAATTGTATTTATTTATTTACTATTTATCCCTTCTGTAATTTTTCCCTGTGTATACACGTATCGTATCGTATTTTGTTCACGCTAATTGGTAATAATTTAGTCAATTAGACAATAATTATTATTAAAATCACTTTCAATGGTTTTTCTCGTAGATTTATTACTACTGCATTTCACCTAAATAAAACAAGACGTGAAATTCGCCTGTTAATTGGATTACACGAAATGTATTATTCAAATTATGGCGTTTACTGTATTTCAACAACACTGTAGGAAATAAATCTTTGTAAATTGGATGTATGAAAAAAATCCCGATTTGGCGTGTCCCAAATTAAAAATTATGACTTCATTAAATGTAAGAAAAACAATTTAAACTTTTTCTAATATTGTCTGCTACACCTGAAAACTATAATTAGAATTTAATTTTACTAAAACACTATAAATATTATCCGCTGTTCTCGCGTGTCGTAAACGGATGATGTTATGATATATTTCGTTACTTATTAATGTGTGCCATAATTTTTGAAATCTTTAATTTTCATAACGTTTTAAGTGGATTATATTTTTTCATGACCGAGGTCCGGATATTGATGCCATCAGCGTTGAATTAGATATAAATTTATCTAGATAAATTATTTTTCTAAAAATTTAAGTATCTACTTATTATCTAGACAAATAGATTAAATAAGTATTTAATTGTCATTTTAAGATTTAAATTATGGAAATCTATAATCTAAGAGTATTTTTGTCAATAACCGTTTACTCGTTGAGTCATTTCGCATCAAATACAATAATAATTATATAATATTACATTTTTATTTTCTACAGTTTGAATACAATATAAATTACCAATTGTTTCAATTGTTTTGAATTCAGACCAGAAAATATGTTTAAGGACTAAAACACTATCTACTGTGGTGTTTAACCATGATTTTTAATATATTTATTTGTCATACATTAAAATCGGTACTGTACACTCGATACATATATTATTAAATGTTTGTATTTTATAGGTTATCTAATATAATTTTGTTGACACAAAAAATAAGCCTTCCTGGTTATGACATTTCCTTAATCACATTACTCAGCCGAATAATCCAATAACGTGTCGAGCATTAATAAAAAAAAATCTAGATAAAAAAGTTATACTTTCATACATTATCTAGATGAAAATTTAATATTCATTAGTATTAGTCTAGATTTTTATTTAGCTGGTAATCTAATATTTACTTAGATATTTTTTTTTTTGCTATATGTGAACTGAATGCCATTTGAATTTTTTCACTTTAAATTATGTTTTAATTGCACACCACTCTAAAAAAACTCATTTATATTTTGCAGTATTTTGACTTTTCCATTTTTCAAGGACATTACTTGATATCATTTTAAGTATTTTCAAGAATATTTTTCAAAATTCTCTACTAAAATTGAACAATAGCGAGTTTTCAAGAAATTTCGACGGATAAACGTCTGAATCAGAATCTAGTTTATTGAATTTTTCACTTAAGTTCGACTATTCATGGCCTCTCGTACGACCGTGTGTATGTGTACTCAATTTACACGTATACGAAAAACGCAGATACGAAACGTAGTGCTATATGAATTCGAAACAAACAGTTTATGGATCTGTATTGAAGAAAAAAAAAATAAAAAAAAAAATGGAAAATGTGCGTGTTTTGTTACAGCTTTTTTTTTTCTACTCGGTACAATATGGAAATTTGTGAAAAATATGGGCTTATTTTAAAATATAAAAACACAAAATAAATACCTAACAAGTTCACGTTGTAATGTATATAGCAACAAGTAGTGACGTACTGTTCTCTTAGTATTGTTTTTAATATCCACTACACATAACTATATAGAGTATTGTGAACAGCTTTTACGCGTTAACTATATTTTATATATTTTACTACTGTAATCATGATTGCAAAAAAAAAAAAAAAAAAAAATGAAATTTTGTTGGAAACATTTTCGTATTTTATATAATATGATAAGAGATAATTTTAACATTAAGTACAATACCTATGTACTCGATAGTTTACTTTTTCAGTACCATTTTTTTTTTTTTTTTTTTTTTTTGTATATTTTAATGGTTAGGTTAATTGATTTTTACATAATTTTTCAAATTGTTCGTAAGATCAATATTTACAACTCGACTGTATTTACTATTTTCAGTGATAACACTGATAAGTGATAACTAGGAGGCTGAGATATTATTGCATTTGCAATTTTTTTCTCTCTATTTCTTGGATTTTTTCGCTAAGTAAGTTTCAAACTCGTTTCATACGAATACGAATTGAAATCTAAAATTTTTTAGTGCAACTTTTTGGCAATTTTTGGCATTTTTTTTAAAATTTTATTGCAATTTCGTTTGTTTTCTTTATATTATATAATGCAGTTTTAGATAATTTTCAACGTTATTTAAATAATTAAGTTTTTTTCGGGCTTTGTAGTTTATGTGTATTTAAATATTTGATAATTTATAATATTAAAAAAAAAAAAAAAAAAACAAGTTGAAAATCTTTTATCACGCTGTAACCTAACCATTTTTAATAGATAAAAATAAATAAATAAATAGAATTGACAAAATTATGTACAGGTCCCTGAAAAATACGACAAAAAAAAAAAAAAAAAAAAAAAAACAGTTTAATATAAATTTTAAGTGCAATTTTGAATATTTTTAACTG
>JAIPRM010010236.1:0-13956 GCA_025469315.1 Stegophylla sp. TES_Ste_2020
ATTGACGAATTTTTTTTACTGGCTAATTCCCACAGCTTAAAACTACTTACTTGGCTAAAACTTACACTACAGCTTATATATACACAAATACTATGACATATTTACATATTCTTAATAATACAACAATGTATACACGCGAATACGCGGCACACGCGTGCGTCGGTTTTTTCCCCCGTGGCCGTCCATCCCCCGGTGGCCGTCCATCCCCCGCGGCCGTCCATCCCCCGTGGCCGTCCATCCCCCGTGGCCGTGGCCGCCATTCGCTCTTCGCGAGCCCCGTCCTCCCGGAACCGCGATCTCCTCGTCGTCTGCGTCACACATGTCCGCGGCCACGAGGCCTACGAAACTGGGTCATCGTCCCTGCGGCGGTGGTGGCGGGCGGGGGGGCGGGGGTGCGTAGAGGGCGAGCGCGTGCGTGTGGCCACTCGGTCGCACCGCTAGACCGCGCGCGTCGACGACTGCGTTTCAAACGACGACGCTGCCGCCGCCGGCGAAACGCGCGCGTGACGCAGCGACAAACCGAGAGGAGCGCACGGGCCCCGGCAGTCTGCCGCGGACCATTCATCCCTGCCATTCGCCGCCGTCGTGCCCGCGTCACAACGCCGTCGCGCGCGCGTCGTCGTCGTCGACCCCCCGGCACCCCCGCTCGCTCGCCGCCGCACGTTTCCCACGTGACCGCGGTCGCATACCCGCACACGGAGCGCGTGGCCGCCGCCGACGAACGCCACTCCGCGGTCTCTCCGGCAAAGTATTATTATTATTATTATTGTTATTATTATTATTATGAATATATTTTTTCGGTCGTCTCTTCGTCGTTTTCGTCGCGAATCGCACGCGCGGTCACGATAATAATAATATATTATTACAGTAATAACAATTAATATTATTACAATAATAATAATAATAATTATCACTACTATCGCCGGCACTTTCGCTGCTGAATTCGGCGGCGTGCCGACCGGCAAAAACGGAATAAGAACGCGTCCGACTCCTAGTCCGGTTTAGTGGTGGTGGTGGTTTTTTGTTTTTTTTTTTTTCACTCCTTTCTCTCTTATCCATTTTACGAGTATTCTTTTTACGCGTCCGACCGACATCGAAATCAATCGCGCGGCGAATAATCGTGAAAAGTTCGCGTCGTAGTCGTGTCCGCGAGTTCATTTCTAAACTCACCGTCGTCGGCTATACGAGAGATTTCGTGTTCGTCTTCGGGTGTACGCACCTATGTGGACGCGGCCGGGGCCCCGACTGACGGTCGTGGACCTGCAACCGGTTTCGCACTGGATGAAAACGGCCCCAGTGCCACCAACGTCGCGGGAACACAGGTCAGTAGACGGTTTCGCGAGCACGTGTGTCGTTTTGCGTGGTTTTTGCAACAGTTATTATCATCTACATAATATACTATACTACAATGTTATGTTTAATATTGTTTAATTTTGTTTGATTAAATAAAAAACGTCCATTTATCTTGCACATGACGTCCCTTGTAATGAAATTCGATTCGTTGTTTTGCGTTTTACACATCTTGAATTCCACGTGTTTCTTTTTTTTTAAAAAAAACTCCATATGGCGCGGACAGGTTTAGTGATCTAATGTCTCGGGAGAATCGTAGGCTGCTTTCATTTTTCACTCTTCACATCAGGACATAATATTATTGTAATCGTCTTACTTATTCCAGTTTTCTTATCAGTTGCTTGACGGAATTGGTGTGCATATCTGAACGAGCCAAAAAAATTAAATCAGAGGGGGATTTAAAATTTTTCCACTGAGCTTGGATATGTCCAATCTATTCCCGAATTCGATAATTTTATTTTTTTCAGAGAATTCTTATAATTCGGACGATTACCACGTGATCGGAAAAAAAAAATACAAGAAAAAAACGCAATAAAAAAATTTCGTTTTTCACGTGTAAACGAATAATAAATAATAATTAGTTAAATGTTGACATTCTATGATATAATTGATTAAATTAATTGGTAATACTGTTATGTCAATAATTTCGTTAATAATATCAAAAACGTTTTAAAAATACAATGTGATAAGGATACAAAGAGTAACGTTGCGTATTAATAAAATTGTATAAAAATAATTATTACCGGGCAACAAGTTGGAATTCGAATGATTACGTGTTAATTTACCTACAGTAGTGCCAACTTATACCTCATTGGAATTCATTGATTAAAGAGACGTTAAATACCTAAATGTCCTGTTTTATTAGGATATAAAGTTTTTAAATAAAAAAAAAAAAGACATTGTCTGAAATTTATGGTACGGTTAATTATGGAGAGACCCGTCATAAACGACCAGATTGATTGACCATTTTACAGCACGCTTTGTTAATTAGAGAGAATTTAATTTAAAATAAACCTAAGTAGTAAAAAAAATAAAAAAAATTATCAAAACTTTTTTTATTATTATTAACATTATAGTAACTCATGGTTACTATAACAAATGCACATGATCCGTTTCTTTCCAGACCTATAAAATCCTGTAAGATTTTACTGCTTTCTTCGAGTCCCCTCTCTGTTTATATTATTATCATTAATATCATTATTTCAATGCACAGGGCGTGTTCTTGAAAGACATTTTTATTTAATGCCTGTGAACGTAAGGGATTAGAGTCTTGTAATCCCATTGTATTTCAGCAAAAACATTTTTGCTTATAATAAAATCTTAAAAAATGTGTATGAAGTCAAATAAAAAAATTAAAACATGTATTAAAATTTCGAATCAGGAATTCAAATTATTTATTTTTCCATCTACGCACTATATTTACCCGCCGTTTCTAATATTATTTCTAAATTTGATTTATAGAAAAATATTTTGAATAATATCATCATAGTATATGTTGATTATTAATTTAAGTTCTCTAATTATATTGTTCGTTGAAAAAAAGTCGATTAATAAGATATAATAACTTTTCATTATTATATTAGATAGCATCAAAGTAAACTTGATAACTATTTAATGCACTTTCCCGACTCGTTTTGTTATGTTTAAAAATATGTTTTTTTCAATATTTTGAATTGAGAATTTCTTTGGATTTTGTACCCATAAAAAAGTTATTCTTAAAATATCCACTCAAGGTTTGCATTACCGATGTTGTTGTGATACACTATAAAAAGACTTTAAAAATGAATAGGATTACTGTTTCTTAAATATGAGCTGGAATATGTCCTAAAAATAGAGAAAAAAAAATTACATGAAATATGTTTTACAAAAATTTAAACGTCAAATGTCTATAGATCTATAGTCTAAAAAGAAAAAGTAAATTAATTAATTTTAATTGTTTTACGAAAATTAAATGTATTGGATTACATTTAAACGTAACGATACGATTAAATAAGAACAAACAAGAATGCGATTATCTAAACAAGAAGATAAATGCATTAAAAATGAAAATTAATAACCCTGAAAACCTTAAATATATTTTTACATGAAAGTAATAATTTTTCCTTGTAGTTATGTGCTAAGAAAATTGCTATAACTGCAGTTATCATCAAATATATTATCATATTTTATTATTTTTTGAAATTTGATGAGATATGAAATTTAATAAAGTCGTTTTCTTTTTACATCGTTTGTATGGATTTTGATTTAAAATAACAAAAAATCTGTCGGATTTCTTTTGCCGCTCAACGAAAATGTAACGAATGTCGCACGCGTTTAATTTCTCACAGCGTATTAACCCAAGAGTAATTTTCGACCAATTAAAAACATTAAAATGTCACGCTGTTCCGTTTTCTTTTTAAAAACCCGTTGCGTACATTAAACGACCGAATTGAAACGGAAGGAGAACGACCGACTCGCGGTAATTATTCTTCGAAAAACGAAAATATTTAAAAGCAGCATCTGCACGTTACAGAAACTGTTCTGGTGAAATCACACATGGGATGTTTAGTATTTTTATATCATAAAATGAACGCGCAAACATGATATACACAGCGTCAGAGATCAGATACATGTGTTTTGTAAGCCACGACAATTATAATAATATCTTACGTGCGTGTATACGTTAATATTTAATAGTGTGTATAATGTTATGCCGGTTGTACACATTTACGATGTACACACACACACACGCGCGCGCGCACATACCAGTCACTGTATTTGTGGCACTTAATAATTATTAAGATTTTCGTTAAATAATAAGTAGAAAAGTATGGGAAAAGTATGCCTATGAAATTTTAATTAAAAACTCAAGGTATTCAACGAAGATTTTTAATCGCCATTACATTGAACATTACCATTTTTAAACATGACATTAACTGACTGAAAATTTGAACTTCTCTATTAGTCATAATGTGTTGAAAAATAGCCAAGTATTTTAATTCCTGAAATCTCATAAATACCGATGCATTTATGTCATAATGATCTATTTAACTACACGTAATTTACAAGAAAAATTCAAAGTTCAAAAATATTGACTTTAAATTGTATTTTTAATAAAATAAATAAATATATGTTTTTCGTGATATAAAACGATTTAGTATATTTATTAACTTTTGCCGTGAACAAATCAACAAAATAAAATAATTAATCGTTTTCAATATGATTACACGTAATAATACTATTACGTTAGTCCATGGCACACTACCAAATTTTCACATTATAATATGATATAAGACACAGAAAAATAGGGTCTGATATATATTATACACGTTTACACATACATGAACGGACGAATTCGATGGCCTCAGACCAGGAGCATATTTGAGATATTACAAGGTACCTATAAGATAGCTACCCTAAATGTTAAATCACTAAAATATGGCCTCTTCTATTCTAGTTTATGATATAGCAAATAATATTATTTACTGGTTGATTGAAAATTTAATGAATGTATTTTTTATGGAATATTGCCCCATACACAATATTAAAGTATAAAAGTATTAAATTAAAATGCCAATTCAAATTGATAATAAATATTATTTCTCTGACGTTTTTGTTGAAAACTAAATAAATTCAGACTCCGATTAAGGGAAGCCAATGAGAAAGGCCTATGAGAAAATTAGGGTCATGCAAAGAAAAATAATGTAATCTTGTATTCTGCATAAATGGTAAAACAACTTTAAAAATTTCAGAGTTATAGTATTATTTCATTTTTTATTTATTATTATTTTTTTTGTTACCTGCATAATCTAACTACCAAACTTTGACTTTTGTCATATGTGATTTTTATGTCTTATATAATATATTAAAATAATATTTCATATTTCAAAGAATATATAACGTAATTAATATTCTAATATTTTATAAATAAAACTTCCTAATTTTACAGTGATAATATTGATAATAATTAATGACCAACGATAGAGCTGTCTAGTAAAAGACTATAATATTACATAATATTTTAAAAAGCCAAGCATAATTCGCACCATAGTCCCTCGGGTGGGATGCTCTTAGTGGGTGCATTGAATTTTAAAGAAATGATAAGTCATTGCTTCAGTAAAATATTCTGAGTGGAACTTCACGCAAGACAAATTCTCTCGTGGCACTGACGATACTATTATCAGAATATTAAATTTTTCAATCAATTGACTTTAATCAGACTATCAAACAATTCGCATCCGTAAAAATATTAATTAAATGTTGTAAATAAAAATAAATGTAAATAAATTTTAAAAAATAAATATTTAAGTTTTATATTTATAAAGATTTTATTTGTGTTGTAATAAGAAAACGTTGTTTTCGAAAAAAAAAAATCATTTTTGTGAAGAAAACTGTTCTTTGGGCTCATTAAAAAATCTGCTTCGAGGGTCCCAAATAGGTATAAATTGGGCTTATAAATGATCACTGAAATATATACGCATGATAAACTTGAGTTAATAATTGCTATTATTTTTCGAACATAGTGATCAGCATTTTTACAAGCGTTTAAATTTGATTATTATAATCGTATTATGCCCTCTACACCGGAGTTAATAATAGATCGATAGACACACTAAGAAGAATAAAAAAGAAAAATTGTTTTGACGGTTTAAAAAACGGTTTGACTTGCCTAAGATCTGGTAGTGTCAAAATGATGCCCTTGCCCCGAACCGCGCTGGAAACGCGCGCAAAAGTAGCACAATATACACCTTTTCGAGGGACACGCGCTGCAGGCGGGGAAACAAAACGATTTTGACTCGGTTTTGAAGGCCTCGTGACGTACAGTGACGGCGATGACAGAAATAAACTGATAGATATGATTACACAGACCGTGACGTCCGTTTGTGATGTCGCGGCTATTTCAGTTGGCGTGCGCCCCCGCACAGCACATGGTCCACACACTCTGTGCTCGCACACACGACAAAGACGACCGGTCGGAGAAAAATAAAAATTATAATAATAAATAAATAAACGAAATCCGGCCGTGTTGCGATTTGGAAACGAAACTGACGTTATATGACTTTAATTTGCGTTCCTTATTCGCACATTCCGTGTAATTACTCTCGGGAACCAGTGGGTAATTGAGGGAAGAGCGGTGTGTGAATTGATCCCACCTTGGGGTTTTTTTTTTTATGATAGAAATGTAATATATATTTATAATTATTAACGTTTGATCTACCATTTTTCAAAAAAATAAGAAAAGGACACTTTTGTTGTAATTATTTATACTTTGTTACTTGTCAGTAATACGAGTGCATACTGCTTAATTTTAAATTTTATTTCGAGTAAAATTAAAAATTCCTCAATTAAATCTGTTTGATTTGTCATTGATAACAATGATTTTTTCAGTAACAAGATTTAAACAAATTAATATACATTATTTTTCGTGAAATATATAATTTATAATTTTTTCTTTTGTCGTAAGTACGAATTATTATAAAACTAGTTATAAATTAGTATCAGCTTTATGAATATAGAATGGTTATATGGTCTATTTAATATGTTTGGGGAGACTGAGCATGGAAAACAATCAGAGGCACGATTATTGTCAGAAGTTTGGAAGGCGAAAAAAACAAGTGTCGTATTATGAGACTGATAGAAGATTATTTTAGGCTAAGATTTAAACAATTTTCTACTTGGTTTTAGGGGGTGAAAATGGATTTCTGAGGCTAAACTCGAACGGTTAAGTAATGTGAAAGAATAATTTACAAATCTCACTGTCGGGAAATGTGGCGACAATCCGAAAATCGCGTATTTACTGGTATATTACACTGGTTATACGTCGAAGAGACACCGGTCGATGATTTATTGAACTACACACGCGTTATTTTACGCCATATAATCTAAGTAATACAAGATAATAACTTGATTATAATTTCCTCGACGACGTCGTTGTTACATATTTACACGAATATCACGAACTATAACGGTTTTTATAGTTTTTACTAACAGCTTTTAATTATGTCACTCACGTGAGTCGCGTCGCGTTATGATATTTTGTTGCCGAATATAAAACGAGAGCTTTTAAAAATACGCACTCGTTAAAAAAAAAAAAAAAAAAAAAATATGTATATATATATATATATATATATAAATACATACGTGTTTACGATAACGCGATGGAAAAACAAAAATATTACAGTTGCACGCTGGACACGAATTCGTTTAAAACTCAGTTCAAATTAGTAAAATAATACGACCGTTAAATTGTTATAAATAGATTTGAAAATACAACCCCGGAACAGAAATGTCATTGGCACTAATTACGAAATGCGCGTAAACGCACGATGTCCGTGTCTTAACGACCGAAACACGTTTATTTATATAATTAAATTTGACATAGTAAAACCGCTAGAAAAACGTTCTCCAGTAGAGTAAGGGAGCGGAGATGAGTGCATAAATATTTAGTCTGATACAATACACAAAATCGATTTCGGGGTGGTTGTCCTGTTCGGATGAAAACGAAAATGGTACGAAGAAAGGAAAGACACCTACTGGGTTTGTATTCATTTTTCCTCTATATTTGTAGGTTTTTTTTTAAATCGGTATTTAATTAGGAGTACACCGCAATTTCGCGTTGAGCAGAATACGTGACTATCGTTATTGTTTGAGTTCGAATTAATTTGTAAAAAAAATAACATCTAATTTTTAACAACGTGTATACTGCTCTTCAAACTAAATGTATTTTTGCGTGATAAATAATATTGCGGATAACATGAGCTGTTCATCTAAAAATATTTATAATGAACATGGGATGGTGAATTTTTTTAATTTATTTATTATCTCTTTTATTTCAAATAATAAATGTGATTAAATCGTTTATTTTTAAATAACAAAAATACGTTGTCCGAAAAATGTGCGTGATACATCAAATGTGAACGTTTGTTTCCGCCACATAAAATTAATTGCACGCAATCATTTTTTATTTTTTATTTGATTAAACAATTTAAAATTAAAAATATAACACGTGTGTTTGCCTCTGTGTGCGAGCGTGTAAACTGTATACCTTTATTATATTATACAAGTACAACCATACGAACTTCTTATGGTGTGCAATAGAAAATATACGTATAGGAAAACATGACGAAAAGATATTTTGTTTCACCGGAAAACGCCATAATAATATGTGTATATTATCGTTTTAACGACTTAGTGTAAAAAGAGCCAACCGAATAATAAAAGTAAAGTAAAGTATAGACAAGAAAGCCGGGCAAGGTAAATTCAGAAATATTGAATTAGAAACTTCGCGAGACAATCTTTTTAATGTACACAATTTTAAACAAACGTGTAAGTACCCACAGAAACTTAATTTTTTACATTTAAATCAAATATGATTTCGAAATTTGAGCAACATTATTAATGGCACAAGTACACCAAGCACAGCCATTGGTATGCATATGTACATCAGAATTTTTTTTTTTTCGGACCAGTAGATATTTAATCAATGGCTTGAATTAGAAATTTTTAAACTTGAAGTTGTAAGTAGATGGTACCGTTTAGACTAAATAATTTTCATCATAAAAGTTTTTTGAAAACGTCATACTAAAATATTAATATTATTTTAATTTCTGAATTACCTAAAATGTCTAAAAATAAAAGAATTGATTTCAAAGACATGATTAAATGCACTTCATAGAAAGTTCATCGGGTTGACAGGATCAAAATAAAAAATAAAAGTCAATCCTATAAAAAAGAGAATAAATGGTCACCCTAGACTAGGATCTCCTAGTCAGCTCTCTAGTTTGACTTGATCCGGTTCACCTAGTAGACAGATTTAATGGAAAAGGGCAATCTTTCGTTCGCTCATATGCTTCGTATTCGAATAATCTGATTTTCGTCGAAATGTGACGTCCGTGACGTCATCCGGTCGAGCGTACAGAGATACAACGTGTATTCGTCATGTATTATGTTCACAGAACTATTTTAAAAACTAACATGTGAACAGGTACTATACTTTTTTGGCTTTGCTGAACTCATATCCGCCATCTTTAAGGTGTGAGAATGTGTAGTAGATGCCGTCTCTTCTTCCCCTGTCCATATATTTTGTTTTACATTCTTTCAAATGAAGTGATCTGAAAGTGATTTGAAATATAACGGATAAATGGTAAAAACTGCCACGGATTATAATTCGCCGCTTGAGTTTTCGCTGAGTTTCCTAATACGTATGCCAGCAGGTGCCCGAAAGACAAACAGTTCATTCCCAGATGAGAATAAGTATATTTATACGAGTGCCCAGGTACTCTGTCATCGCGTTTTTCTCGCAAGCCCCCATTCACCCCTCGTTCACCCCTCACCCCCTGTACGTGCCTCAGATTACCCCATCATCTTCCCCCCTCCGTCCTCTGTGTCCTCCCCTGTCCGTCATCGGACGTGGGGTGGTTATACAATATCGCGGCGGTGCGTCTGTTCGCGGAAAACGTGACGGCGGTCGGTCGAATAACGGTTGCGGCGGCGGCAGCGACGGCCGCTTCGGAAAGGTGTGTGGAACGGGTGAAAATAATTAATAATCAGACGATGGCGCGATGGCGGTGGCGGGCGTGGCGGGGGGATGAGGAGGAACACGGGAGTCTGGGTGGGGTGGGAGTGATGGAAAAAGCAGAGTGGACGCAAGAGGTCCACCGCCGCCGCCGTAATGGAAATGGAATCGAATGGGAATCTCGCCGAAGATAACTCCCCCCCCGCACCCCTTACACCGACTATCGCCCCTTCGTACTCGCGGCTGTTATGGGTGTGCACAAAAGGAGACACAGAGACCGCTGTGGAAACAAGGCCTTCGCGCGGCGCACACCACCGCCACCACCACCACCACCAGATCACCACCCCCCTCTTATATTGATTGCCATTCAACGTACCCGATCCGCGCGCTTTCCTCCACGCACCGCCACTGCGGCACTAAGACTCAAAACAAAAGCTGTACACACACACACACACATGCTCATTGGCGCGTGAAAACCGCGCAAAAATAACAATAACAATAAAATACTCGCGCACACGAGGAAACCGCTGCGAGCGTAGCTGTAAATATTCGCGTGCGTTCAGGTGTGGCGAGAGGGAGGGGGTGGTTTTTCGGCGGTACGTAGGCTTTGAAAAATTTCTCTCCTACCCACCGCCGCCGGTCTTTAGCGACGGAACGACGGGACGACGAGCCGACAGCCAAAATGAGCCGACGGAGAGGAAAACATACGTTTAAATATTTTATATATTCGTTATTTTTTGTACCAATAACATAATCGGATAGTTTTATATATTATTCGAAATGAAAAATATCGTATAAGTATGTTATACATCAGGGATGGGCAACTCAAAGTCACTAGAGGGCCAATTTTTAGAAAGTCAAAATCTAGCATGCTGAAGCATAGAGAGCAAAAGAAAAGGTCATTCAAAACATACATTTTAATTTAATATATTTTATTTTATTTATAATGTGAATTAACAATGAATGATAATACTGTTTACTACTTTACTTGTTTAATGTGCGTTTTGAAAAATATTTGACAAACGATAACGCGGAAATATCAATTAATATTTCGGAAGATGAAACACGAAGTAGGTGACTTAATGTTTCGTCAATAAAACAATTTCTTAGTTTTCATTTTATGTGTTTTATATTTGAAAAAGTACATTCACAAATGTACGTTGTTCCAAACATGGATGCCATTAGATATAGATATTATATAACAGTATATAGACGATAAACTTTAAAATTGTTTGGTGTAATTAGAAAATTTATCACGGGCCAGATAAAAAAAGGTTTGCGTGCCGGATATGGCCCGCGGGCAGCCAGTAGCCCACCCCAGTTATACATTATCATTTCTATTGTTGTTGCAATTATTGTCCAATTTTTGACGACCGTTAGATTTAATTAACATTGTGCGTTCCGTAGCCGTAGTAGGAAAAAAATTGATAAAAAACATTATTTGTATAATACTACGTTTAAATAATTGTGTCG
This sequence comes from Stegophylla sp. TES_Ste_2020, assembly GCA_025469315.1. NCBI lineage: Eukaryota > Metazoa > Arthropoda > Insecta > Hemiptera > Aphididae > Stegophylla > Stegophylla sp. TES_Ste_2020. Next base: position 11,318 of record JAIPRM010010236.1, read on the forward strand.
ACCTGATGGACTCGAACCTCGATGTCCAGTCCGAGGTTTTCGGCCAAACTTCGTGACCACCTCCATCGGACTCGTACCTCGTGCCTACGTAAAACGACTGAAAACAGAGTCTAACGGGATTCCACGTCGACCCCTAAAATTCTCACATTTTTTTTTTTTTTTGTCCATCCTATTCGTTCCCAAAACGCGGGAGCACGCTCGAGTTTCGGCCGAATTCCGGGTATAACTTTTTATGGTTCACCTGTGAGACGACTTCTCGACCTTGGACGACGTCCCCTTCTTACTGTATTATTGCACATCACTTACTTTCTACTTCACGGGAAATTTTACGACACTATTTCCGTTTTACGATTCTCCGTCGCTGTGTCCCCGCGTCGGCATCGTCGTCGTACGATTATCACGTCGCGGCGGAATATCCGCAGAAATCGCATTTGCCGACCACAGAAGTGTATTTCCACCGGTATCGGTTTTATTTCCGCCGTCACGAGATCGTCTATCGCCACGAAAACAGTTGACGAACAACATACACACGACCCCAGTGCTGAACAAGACCGGCATCGGAAAAGCGGAAGTTCTAGAGAACTTTGGCGAGCCCGAAACCTGCAGTTTAAACGGTCTGGATCCAACGATATTTAGTTGAAAACTTTTAATCTGTACCGAAATATGACCCGAATTAAATTCGCTAACTCGTTGATTCTATTCGGGGCAGATGGGAGAGGGGGTGGGGTGGTCTTCACGCGACCCTTGTAACTCGTTGTTGTCGTTACTAAGGTTTTCTATTCCGCGCACGAAACGCGACCTGAGGGCGGTAGGTAGGTACGCGTACACGAATACACATATACATGCACACCCCGCGAAACTGCGAAAATCCATTAACATTTCTCGCCAATTAGTCCGCTGTTTTGTAAAACGATACGGCCAACTACCACGACGACGTTAACTTCCACAAATACGAATCACCCGTTTAATTGCAGATATTTGTTTCCGATCGCTTCCGTGAGACGGTGCAAGTGGCCAAATTCCGGACACTTGCAAAAATGTATAAATGTACCTATGAGTATGTACAGAGTGATTTATTCAGCACCATCATATTTTTTTCAACCATGTTTAAAGCACACTTTTTATTTATATCTGATGCATCATTTAAAACACTTGTAAAACAACAGTTTTATGCAATTTTTAATAATTTTTATCTTCATAATTTTGTACATTTTTTTTAAAAAAAAGACTTTTGCTTTTACCTAGTAATCTTAAAAGTAATATTATATTTCTTACAAATTATAGATACTTTATTTTGAGATTTTTGGTTACAGAAACATAAACATTTAAAGTTATTAAAAATTATTTAAAGTCAAAAGGAGTAATAATATATTTACTAATAACACGCAGTTTTCAAAGTCCTGATTAAAATGTGTTTATATCTTTTAAACCAAGGACGAAGAAAACATCAAATAATGTCATTTTTAAAGAAAATATTTGATTTAAAAATATTGATTCAAAAGCATCGGTTGTCATTTAAGAAATCAATAAAAACTACCCAGTAAAAAAATAGTAGATCTGTTTTACTTTTTTTTTATATATAACAATAACTTAAGTTTTCTATTTTACTCGAAAAAATAATTTTTTTGCATGTTTCAAAATCTGGTGTAGATCGTACTTGAAATGAATCCACACATACATTATGTTCAGAAAAATATAGCTAAAACGGAAATATAATTACGTAACAGATTAAAATCATTAATAAATGCGAAATAAAAGTTTTAAAATCGAAAAGTTACGTGTTATAAGCAGTAAAAAATATAATTTTCTAAAAATCCCCCCACCCCCCCTTAGTGATAAATAACATAGAATTCAGACGTATTTTTCAAAATTATACTACTTTGTATTTAAAATTATGCTCCTCCCTGATAAAATTCCTGTGGGCGCCCATGGTACGGAGGGCTAATAACGCGAATTAATATTATTTTAAGTCCTGTTCTCAAAAAACGTGGATGAAAAACATTCCTGCAACGTTCCGTTCTCACAAGTGACGCGATTTTTGAACTCATTATTTTTCGTCACAACACACCATCAGACGACACCTCCGACGGATGACAGAACCATAATAATAATAATAATAATAATAATAATAGTTGTCGTGTCGATTGTTATCAAAAATAATCGTCATTGGCCACTCGTTGGCGTTTGCTTATAAATCTACAATGAATCGCGCAAACGGTGTTGTTTTCGGTCGCAACGTGCCGGGGCTTCGTTTCTAACGTCGTCGATTTATTTTAAACATAAATAATATTTTATCGCTTACGTCTCGATGGCGGCGCGCGACGTTTATTTGTTTCTCCCCCCCTCCCCCGGGGGGTTTTCTTAATCGTTGTTATTATTATTTCAAAAAATAATAATTCGACTTCAGATTTGCTCACGTGAAAGTAATCCAGAAGCACGTCCCAATATTGTCGTCGTAATACATGCGTCGCGGGGACGCGAGAATACCGCGGCCATTGCACGCGCGTTTGTACGACAAAGGGTGACTTGAAACAAAACCAAAAAAAAAAAAAAAAGCGGACATACTTCGCACGATGGGTGTACTTCGCACGACAGGTGGTATTCTCTTGACGGGCGTATTATATTTTAAAGAAACGATA
>JAIPRM010010237.1:0-13956 GCA_025469315.1 Stegophylla sp. TES_Ste_2020
GTCCAGTATTTCTATACGAAAAAGTGTTTACAGAAAGAGAAAAAAGAAAAAAAAAATAAATAAATAAAAAAAAATAAACATCATTGTAAAATCATAAGCTTCTTCACTTCGTTCAGAATCTAAAATAAGAGAATTTATCAAAGCAAACAAATATAATATTATAATGGGCAGAGAAATAATAATATTATCTGTAAACAAGTGCCCACAGGCAAAATCAACGGTGGCCGTCCAAGGCAAAAATAGATGGACTTATTTAAAGCTAAGCTGGGTAAACGTTGCACAAAGAACGAAGCTAAAAAAATAAATGAAAATGGGCAGAGGTGATGAGCAGTAGAGGAAGTATGAAAGACCCTGATAATGACCAACGGGCATAAACATAAACCATTACATATTAAATCAATGTTCTTAGTTACCTACATAAGCAATATAATTTTATTTTTTTTTTTCTATTACCTACATGATTATTTTGATGGACCAATGCAATAATTAGTGTAAAATTTTATCTGTACTCACAAGTACTTGGGAGGAGGAGGAGAACATTAATTGACAATGGATTATTGCTAAAACCGGTAATTAATATAAAAACAAAATAATTTATTAAAATTCGTACCCCCTTTGAAATTCAATTAATGGGCGCCCCCGTCGTCCCCGTCGCCCCCGTTTGCTCAGAAACGTACTAAGCGTGCCCCGTGTATAGGTCGAACGCAATCGAATTTATTAACCAATACTCCGCGTAACCCCGAACACGAAGGTAAATATGTAAGTTATTGCCGCGGTGAGGACGGATTTCACCGCGACAACTCCTATCGCATTATTCCGGGAAACAATGATATTATTATTATTGTACAATCGAATAATGATAATAATAATAATAATAATAATAATAATAATAATAGTTATAATAGCAACAACAATAATAATGCGGTGCGGCAGCGTGTGAGTATAAAGTTCGGGAAATTCAACGTCTCTCGAAACAAACCGTCATCGTCTATTATTATTATTATTATTATTATTATTATTGTAATAACAACACGAATAGGGCGAATACACACGCGCCTATTGTTCGATCGGGATGGTTCGTATCGCTTCGAGTATTGGTTATCGACGCACAGCCAATATAATAAGAGACTGTCGAACAAAAGAATTTACATTTCACGTGACGTTTCCTGAAAACACACTGCGAATGCACTCTATCCGCCCCGTTCGAGCACATCCGCCGCCCGCCGACAACATCACGTCGACTTCCACCTTACCAATCGTTGATGTACAATAATAATAATAATATATCACAGAACAGCAGCGTAACAGGTACATATAATATATACGCGACAGGTACATAAAGGATATTATGATAAATTTCGTTTTGGGTTTTCGTCGCGTTATCGTTAGTAATAACAAAAACAAATAACAATAAGAGCTATGACTTGAAAATATTCTGAAATTTAACCGGAAGAAATGCATTTATACGCAGGAAAACGCAAAAAAAAAAAAATAAAAGCCGCAAAAACGTACTGAAAATTATTTATTAAACTGTATCAATCACTATTCACACCGTATTATAATTAGGGCTAAGATATAATATTATATGTATACATTTGGCAGCGACTTCAGATTATTATTATTAATTTTTGTCATTAATGTTCAAGAATTAATATGATGAAATTGAATGGTATTATAATTTTTTTTTTTTATTTCTTTTTAGCATATTTTACACAAAATACATATTTTTATACGTCTAGAAAATAAAATATACAAAAACTGCAATACACTTCCCTCAAAAATGTAGTATTTGTAATATTACTAATAATTTATAAAAACTAATAAATATTTTAAAACAAAATAATTTTTTTTTTTTTTCAAAATGATAGCGTATTCCATTTGATTGCTTCAATTCACTATAATTATGTAACAGCGTACGGTATGGCCCCTATATTATATATTCTTTACTCTATGACCCGAATCGATTAATTTCGAATCGTTTGAATAATTCACGAGTAATATTTTCGAGACAAAATATAATATGATGGACACTACTGTTTACACGGTCGAATGTTATCTAGATTTGACAAACCTAGTTTGTCGTCGATAGGACGTGTAAACGATTCGCGAAGAAAGCAAAATATAATATAATAATATTTATTTAAAATACGAACTCGCGTCTTTTTGCGTGACCTAACGACCCAGTTAACGATGGGGGGGGGAAAGCCTTTTTAAAAGAAAACTCGACTTACACATTTTGAAATCACACATTCGTAAAATGTAATGTTCGTTGCGAAGCTATACGCGTACGTAATACGCATACGATATAAACATAATAATATCTCGTGCAATAAAATAAATGTTTATGATGTTATACATACAAGGAAAAGCACGTATGACACTGTGAGTGTGTGCGTGACACTTAAATTCCGTATTATGCGCGAGACCCGGCGAAATGTGAACGAAATATTATTATGTTTTATGAACAAAGTCAAAAATCTAGGCCAAAAAATAATATTAAAGTAAATGTTGTATTATAATATAGGTGTACGATATAAGGTTTAGTCGTTTATTAGACTCAAAATTATTATTTGGAACGGTTTAGTTGTGTCCAAATACGTTGTAAATGATTCGGTTAAAAAACTCAAATTTCGTATATAAAACATTGTAGAAAACGAACATTTTTGGTTACAGTTTAGATATAAATTGGTTTTGAATATTTACATATATTTTGTGTTCGTTATTACTGCTTTCGATTCATGATTTGTTTTAATTACGTACGACATATTATATTTAAACATTTTTTTTTTTTTTTTTCATAAATAATAAGTACATACATAAAGTAAATTTTACCTATATGAAAAATGAAAACATTAAACTGTATTATCTGATTTCATTTATTTAATAAATAATATGCAGTATTCGAGTAGATTAAAGAAAAAGAAAAACAGTAAGATAAAATTAATAAATAATTAAAAATTATATATTGTATATTTATCACTTCGCCTATAAGATTCATCCGGCTTCATATACATATTATTAATTTTCGCTAATATCTTCTGCTACATATCTTTAAATTGTCAAACAATTTCAAATTAGCATCATTTTAGATATCTGGAAATTGTCTTTCAATACCTACTTCTAAATTACTATTTTAACAATTACTTTCTCAGTCTCTAAAATCGAATTGATTATAAACGATAATTTTTCCAAAACAAATCAATATTGTACATAGTTCTCAAAGTGGATGTTCGAGATTTATTATATTTAATTAATGAATGATAATAGTTTTTTAAGAAAATAAATGAGTCATTTTATTTATGTTAATAAGAACAATCATAAATTAAAAAACGCAAAATTTGATGTACAATCACAAAGATCTCAGTTTATTCGTTATTGTAATAATTAAATACTAATTTAGCTTGTATACATTTGATTCTAGGGACTGAAGTAGTAAAATTGAAATACGTATATTGAAAGATAATTCAAAAAACTTCAAAATCACATTAATTTGAAGTTGATCAATTGAAAATTTGACAGAGATAAAGTGAAAAACATGAAAAAATATATTTTTGCTTAAGATATTTTTAAATGGGAAAATAAAAAAGATCGTCTAGCCACATATAAAAAGTATTTGAATAATATACAATAATAATGCAAATCCCAAGAATATACAATAATTAGTCATTACTACGGGTAGGTCATCCCAAAAGAGTAATTTATATAATTTATTTTTCAATTTAATCCGATAATGGCATCCATCCGAGACTTAATAATCAGGGCGAGACGAGACTGTACCCGAGGACTTCTAACAGTGAGAATAAAATATGATACTTGGCATATATATTATACGTAATGATTGAAATATTCATTAATTTTGAAAAATCCTCGATAAGCTGATAACGATGCGAAAAATTTAATTTAACGTTACCATATTCTAATGACGACGCAATTAATTACGGTTTTCAATGTAATTAAAGCGATTCTTATAATATGACGGAAATGACAATCCAACAGGTATATATGTTATAGTGAAAAATCGTTATTTTCGTTTAATTACTATTCGTACGACATATAATAATGTATTCACAAACGAATTTAAAAGCGTATCCTATTTTAATTTAGAAAGTCGCTTTAATCTCTCGTTTGCGTCTGCGAGCGCGCACTAATTGCAGAAGATTGAAATAGAATTTATAATCTAGTTCGGTGATGGGAGTGGGGGGGGGGGCGAGGAATAACTCATTATTTAATTATTCAAAAATAACGTCGTATTAGCAAGATTTTTTATTCGCATTTCGTCGAACAATACCTTTTCGATTAATTATCCTTTTCGATGGCAGTGGAAATGACATTTTTTTTGTTTAAAACGCTTACTTTATAATAATAATATTATGTATTTATATTTAACGAAAAACCAAATAAAAGAAAGGCGTATTTAAGGCTTCCTGGTGAAAAATTAAATAATAATAATTATGAAACAAAAAAATTAAAACGTTCGTTAATTATTACTATTAATTACTTAAAAAATGAGACACAATTCGGGTATTCTTCGCTCCTCCAATGGGATACTCTCGGTGGGCGTGAATCTTTAAACACAACTTAGTAGGACCATCTGTATAAGTATATAGAAGAAATTTGTATTAATGATTTTAAGTCTATATTTTTTAACGACACGTTTTCCAATTGTCCACAAAAAATTTTTACAGCGGATCACTTTAAATATATTTGAAAAATCACGTAAACATAGTAAGATAATATGTAAAAATATGCAATATACAATTTTTAATTTTGAGTGTAAATTGTAATATTATATGTATCGAATCAGATTTTTACTATTTATAATTTTCTAAGAAATATACAAATTCCATCAAAATTCGGGCCACATTTATGTTTACTTAAAATTCGGCTCAGTAAATTTATATTTATAAATCGCATAAAACCACTCAAAATAGTGAAAAAATTGGAACAGTTTTATGATTCGTTAAATTTACAAGGAGTATTCCGTTACTGTTCCTACAAAACCTGATTATTGATTGAATATTTTACTAGTAATTTTTATAGCAGAGAATGGAACCGAACCGAAGAGAACTGATTCTGGAACCCAAGAAATCTTAAAATATTGGGAGCCGGAACCGAATTTTTACATTTTCAAATGAAAAATATTGGACTTATCAAAAACTATTAGTTAGCTTTTATTCTTAAAATGTTGTAAAACATTTATTCAAAATTGTTTCCTTCAAATTGTTATTTCTAATCTTACTTTTATAAAATAACTTTTTTGTAATAATAATTTTTAATTTTCAAAGACCTGTTTTGGAACCAGAGAACTCTTACAAAGTGAACAACCGGAACCGGAACCAAAACATTAAAAAAATAATAATAGACCATACAAAACCATACGAAAAAGTCCTTGCAAAAAAAATAAAAAAAATAAAAATAAATATCATTATAAAAACATTAGCTTTTTATCTAAACTTAGAATTTAAAAAATTAGAACTGGAACCAGAATCGAAACCATAAAAAATCAAAAGATATCAATTCCCCCCCCCCATCTACAGTATATCTATCCACTGAGCTCTGCACAAGAATTTTTCACAAATCGTATTTTACAATTATTATTGTCGATAAAGAGTGAACATTTCAAGTTACTATTGAGGACAAATTATTGGAGTGTAATTTCTAAAATCGATTTTGTGAAAATCATTTTGATTTATCGTATGTAACTCAAATCTGAGATATTTTTCCTCGTTCTGGGAAAAACCGTTGAGAATTTCGTATAATCACGTGTCCAAAATTACCTTCGTGAGCCAATTTTCTGTAAAGTCGCTTGTCGGAACTTTCGAAAAAAGTTTTACAACACTCGAAAAAGTGTTTATCGAAAAAAACGAAAAAGAATAAAACAAAGAACGTTGTAAAAGTAATACAACAATCTGTTCGCCACACTCAGAATCGTCTAGCGTTTTAAGATTATAATATTTTCAACACTTTAAGATTGCCGAAATGTATTATTAAACAATATGTTCCCCAAAGTTATAATTAAAAACAAACAAAATATAATTTATCGGCAACTACATTAGTTAAATTAAAAACGTGATTTTCGCGCTATATAATCACACACATGTTTTGTCTACACAGGAAATTAATGTTTTACGCTTTAGGGGGGAAGGGGGCGGCACAACTGCACGTTAAACTAATTGATTGGTCAATCAACTCGGCCGAGACCGAAAAATTAAAAATCAATTTAAAAATATTTCACCACACAACGATTTAGTTTGCTATACGTTTATCACATTTCATTTAGGGGTAGACTGGCAAGGTGAGTATGTGGCTATATTAGGCTGGAAATATTTTATTTGGTTCTTTTAATTTATTGTTTTTCAAAAAATCATTAGGAACAAATAACGATTTGAACCGAAATTATATTGGGCAACGCTATAATTAAATATTTTCAATGTAAGCTTTTTATTTAGAAAATACCATTTTTCATTATTATATTCGAGTTGTTAAGTTTTATTACTGATTAGTGTAATTTATAATAGTTTTAGATTCTGTGATGAATGAAGAAGCTAATATATTCTTTTCTGGAAATGATTTTCAACGAAAACTCGATCGTTCGGATAACTAGCATATATTTCAGGTAATGAATACCGACAGCCTGGTACTTTTTTACTTGAAAACACCTAATAGGGTTTTCAAAAACAATTGTGTATTTTTAGTAAAAACCGTAATATATGTATATAGTAAATTAGATATTTATCAAATTAAATTTTAGTTTTAACTTCAAAATAATAGTAGGTAATGGCTGCTACGAACATGAAATTGTCATCCAATGTCAAAAAAAAAAAAGGCATAGCTCAGATTACAGAATTATGAGCGTTTTTGGGAAAAAAATTTAATAATTTTGGAAATATCTTGTTCGTTAGATTATTAACTTTCTTCGTTCAGAAACGTCTTATTGAAGAAGAAACGACTATCGTTTCTCTAAAAATTCTACACACCCATCAAGATTATCTGACCCCATTCAAATTCTATCCCTAGTAGTTGTAACCCTTGCCCTTACTTAATATCCTCTTCTTGGATTTTGAAACGATTAATATAATCCGTCGTCATAAATCCTCAGCATCATCAACTAATAAGGGTAATTAAAAAATATAACTACTCAAAGTCGAGAGCGTTTAAAAAAAGTATACAAAAAGCATTATTCGAAGCCGAGAAAAGTTTGCTCTCGACTCGGAAACACTCGTATACATTGTAACTACTGCACGTGACGAACGAGAACACCCAAACACTCAACTCTTCGAACAATGGAAAACATTAAACACCGAATTCAATACGATCAAGGAGACATCTATATATATATATAGGACGGTACTCGATAACGTTTCGTCTCTGATGATTGTGAGAACGTCTTGGAACAAAGAAAATACGCGAGAGACAACAAAAAAAAAAAAGAGACAGAACTCTGTGACACCGAGTTTTTGAAACATTTCATGTGATGGGTTTAAGTTCAAAGCGTACTATTGGTTTTTGGTGAAATTCAGTTGAAATCATTAATAATATTGATAATATTGTGTGCAACAATATTATTGTGCAATGCGTAATTACTTCTCCGGAAAGTAATTACAATGGGGATACAAATATAAAATCGATGAAGACTAAAACAAATTTCTGGTATAAACCACGAACAACGAAAATTATTCCAATCAGGCTAAACCTTCTGCGAGAAATCTAAGAGAGTACAGATAATTGTTTGATGTGTTATGTACTACTCGACGTCGCAGTTAAACTGTAAACCTTTAATCAGGAAATTCACGACATAAGTAATACAATTATTTAATTGATCGCTGGAGTTCCACCGACTTATTCCCATTACGTATCTACGTATTTACGTAACCTACGTATCTAAATCAGAGAAAAGTAAATATATTTTTTCGTAATTCGAAATGTATTTTTCGAGAAGAGTGAAGAAATTTTCGATTTTGAAATATTTTATCAAATCGAGAACCCCACGTGGTCGGGAACGAATCGAATCGCTATGGCCCGAATCGATTTATTATATAAATTAGTAATGGGCACTATCGAACTATTCGATAGTAGTCCACTATTCGAACTGTTCGATAGTCATTCGATTACTATTCGAATAGACACCGAACTATTCGATAGTTTCGATAGTGGACTTTACTATCGAATAGTCCACTATCGATAGTTTTGCTATTCGAACTATTCGAAAAGTTTTTCTCCAGTTATCAATTATTGATAATTATTGTCATATCAGTTAATTAATATAGCACGGACTAAGATAAGAATGGACTGGTCTCGAGTAGGCGAGTCCACGTATTGGAGTACCCTCCAATTTCAAGGTTTCTACTGTTTTTTTATACTACAAATTACTAAAATTAATTTATTGTGAGTTGTGACTTAAAGTTTATTTCAAGTCATCGTTTTTTATTTGGTAAAAAATTAGTCATATAAACAATGAGAGTTGGAAAGTGTTAGATAGATGGCGCTAAAAATCAATAGACTCCTTTATAATGTATTATTTTAGTTCTACTGATAAACTTCCCGAGACCAGTCCATTCTTATCTTTAGTCCGTGTATTATAGGAACCCGTTTCGTAATGTTACTTTGTAATGTTTATCACAGTATACTATCAACTGTGATTTTTATATTGTTTTCAATGTTTATCTTCACTATTCTTTCACAGAATCTTAAACAGTGATTTATTTATTACTCGCTGTAAAATATTCGATAGTAAAAACTATTTAAAAATTATATCGATAGTTTTTCAATTCTATTCGATAGTTTAAATTGGAAAACCTGCTGTGTAAAATATATTCCAGTAGCATTCGATAGTTTTCTTGAACTATCGAATAGCATTCGATAGTATAAACTATTCCAAAGTGCCCAACATTAATTGAAACGGTTTTGGAAACGAATTTGAACGGACAAAGAGAGTTGTTATACCCACAACGGTAAACGCGTTGTCTTCTCGAAGTTCGAGTACACCCGCTGCGTGCGGCACCACTACACAAACGACGACACCCTCGAACGGTTTTGAAACAGAGAGAAAGAGCGGAGTGAAGAGGGAGGGTAGGGGAGGTAAATCCGAGGGGAAAAACGGTGAACTGCGGCAGCAGCAGCCTACTACTAGCTGCGTCTCGGACCACTTGTGTCAAACGGAAACTTTCGTCGACGTTCAATAAACTTGTCCCGCGCACAATAGTCGTCGGTGATCCGTCCACAGTTTACGCGTGTCTCGCGGAATTCAATATTAAATCCGTTCCGCAATGACGGACGGCTGCTGTATTATTATTATTATTATTATTATTATTGTTATGCTGTGTACAGGTGTGAAGCGCGTTTCCAGTCCATTTGACTACAGAGTTCTGCTGACCCGCATCCGTCACACGCGTCGTTTTGCGATGGATAAAAACCGTCACAAAAACGATTCCGCCCTTGATGCACTACTGCGGTATTCTAAACCAGCGGTTACCAAACTTTTTGTCCAAATTTTTCCATCAAATTCATTCGCGGTGCCCACTGCCCCCAAAAAGATTTTTTTTTTTTTTAACGCTAAAAATGAAGGTCATCGACCTAATTATAGTAAGTACATTTTCAAGTTAAAAAAGAATATAAAAGCAAATAATGTAATATTAATGACTAATGATTGTACGTGGTTGCTTAACAATGTCAGGTTTTATTAGGGACAACTTACTAGAGTCGGAGGTTGGGTTCAGCGTTGAGGTGGTTGGAGTATAATAAATTAGTGCCGGCAGCAGTGTGAGCTGAAAATTCCGACACACTTGCTTGTGATCTTGCTTAATCCTTGTGATTTTTCAAATTTAGCCATTATTCTACGTACGAGTCGCTATTGAAAGAAAATTTTGGCATCGGGTTTGAACTGAAGTAGATCAAATATTTGCAATTAGCTGTAGCTAAGCTTAAGGGTTTTCACTATCTATAAGAAGGGATACCGTTCATATTATTTTAACAACACCACTCAAGCTGAGGGGGAGGGGGACAAAAAATAATCACATTAAATTGTAAATTTTTTTTTTGAACCATGGTGCCCTTGAAGAGTGCTTGCCGTGCCCTTTGGGCACCGTGGAACACAGTTTGGGAACCACTGTTCTAAACGGAACGGCCGAACATGGCGCTCGCGTTCAACGAAATCCCGAGCTTATTACAACAATCGTCGAAATTTTATATTGTTCTCCACCCTCGCGGAACGCTGCTGGTCTCTAGAGACCTACGATTTACCGCGGTAAACGAACAGAAACGTAAACAGTACGTGTATTTAAAACTTAAACAGGTGGCACTTTGTTCGAGGAGTGTCTGCCGTAGACTAATACAATAAAAACCAATTAAATATAGTCGAAATTATTTTCCACCACATGTTGAACTTTTTGGAGACATCTTAAACTTGTATAGTTAGGTAAAAATATTAGTAGTTTCCCCAATTTTTGATCAGATGAAAAGGTCAGCGTAACACAATGTGTCCCAAACTTTTTGCTTACTCAACGCCTCTTTTGGTGTTTTAATTGATCTCCCATCGCTCCTCTCCTCCCCCTCAAATTGTTTTTTTTTTAATTGCCTATTCTTGGTCCTACATAATTTTTGAAGCCAAACAAAGCTATCAGCATCAATACGATAATTCCGGCCACATAAAAAATAATAAATCTTTTAAAACGTGTATTTATTATTAAGTAATAAGTACCTATTTTATAAGTATACAATGAAAAATTAAATTCACATTGAAACATTCATTGTCGAATTTCACGAAGTCCCTCAATCGAACTTGTGAACTCAATGGCCTCCTTGGGCAGTTCTAACGCCCATAAGGGGGCGATATCGCCCACTTTGGGAAACACTGGTGTAAGAGATTACAGTTGATTACAACACATTTTTCGATCAGGTAAAAAGGATATCGGCGTTGGAGTTTACATTTGACATCGTTTATACTTTATAATGATTTAATGACCTTTAGTCGAATGTCCTGGAAAAACTAATTTATTGTACTTACTAATTATTTGTATCGATTATTATGTCGTCTGCATATATAATGAGTTATAGGGTTCGGAACTTGATGCATTCGCATCTTTTTTTTTTTCTATTGATCTAATGTGTTGTTTGTTTTAAATATAATAAATTTGAATAATGGTTATGTAGAATTTAATAGTACAATTTTTATTTTGCTGCAATTCTATGCTTTACGGTAGTTTTTTTTTTTTTTTTTTTGTTTTTTATATATTTTTTTTTTTGATGCATTATATTTATTCATCTACTTTTTGCACATTTGTTTGCATTTTAAATTTTCATAGTGGAGCGAAGAAGCTAGTGGTTTTACAATGATGTATGTATATTTATTTTTTCTCCTAATGAAAATACTTTTTCATATAGAAATACATGTCCAAAAGTTTCATACATTACTTTTTACATCACATGGTACTTTATTTTTATAATCTCCAATACATTTTACAAAATAGAAAAATTTAGTATGTATGGTAATTTTTTAAGTATGCTCACACCCTTTTTTGGCCTTAAACATGCAAACATTTGAATGTTTTTCAAAATGTGGTAATATAAACTTTTTTTTCAAATGCACCCCTCTATTTTGACTATGCAATTTTATTCATGTCATTTTTTCTGTGAATTTTGATCTATTGAAATCAAAATTCGTACGAGAAATTTATATTTTACAATATTGCGAAGTAATTAGGTGTTGGGAAAATCAAAGATTCATAATAACTACGTAACCATAACCAAAATATGTGTCCAAGAGAATATTATCACTAATAATTAAATTTGAACAATTCAAAAGCTATTCTTTCGAATTTTAATTTTAATACATCAAAACTCACAGAAAGAAGACCGGAATAATATTCCATAATTAAAATTGACGGGAAGGTGTCATTTGAAAAATTGTTTGTATCATCACAGGACATCCTTAAGGTGACGCGAAAAAAATAAGTTATGGAAAACATAGTTTTTATAGTGACTCGAACTTTGAATATTACCAAAAACGAACAGAAGCAAATATCACATAAACAAAATGTTTTACAAGTTCAATTTTACAACTCGTTTTGATTTTTCACTATCAATTCGACCACTCGGTGATACAAGTAATATTATTAATATGTAAATCATACAAATTTAATCATTCAGACGAGTTTGGATGAATTTGGACATGGATTATATTCTGTTAATAAATAACAATTTTCAAACATATTTACTATTGTATATTAACTGGAAGTCCGCTTTTATCGAAGAAATTATTTATCGGTTTTTTTTTTTTTTTTTTAATTTAACAGGCCTGCCAAAAGTATGCCACCTGAGGTAAGAAGAATACCCATAGTGTGAAATACGTCCGGATTTTTTATAATATTACTTCTCGAAACATTTATCTAATTAATCTAATCGTATGATTATTGCCTCTCGACACGAAACCGCGTCATACATTCTGTTTATTTTACATTCATTTCGAACGCTCTTCAACATTGATATTTCCCTTAATTATGTTCGTCCGCATTATATAATATATTTTCCTGACCCATTTAGAGGACTTGCGTTTCGCGGTTCGATCTAAAACTCGCGCACTTATTTTCCCGCAACGACTCGAGTTGGGAAAACACAAACTTTTTAATTCAATTTTTATTGCTTGTACTCGTACGGAATATCAAAAATAAACTCGAATCCAACGTTTTCCGCGGAAAGTGTCAAACAAAACAAACAAATATCTAAGCCCATAAATGTCCCGGGTAGATTACGTCATTATTTATATTATACTATTATAACTTTAAACTCATTAAATACTTTTGGGATTATGACTGTATAATAATATAAACCTGTGTGATGAGATCGAGTTACCGACGTGCGTCATCCGTTCCGTCAACGGTCGTACTCGAAATCAGGGGGGGGGTGGTGGCAAGGTGAGGGGATGATGGTCTTGGATCAAAACCCAAGACGTTTTTTTATGCAATATTTATAATGCTATGTACGTATAATATAACATATTAATATATTATTTCCCTGGTTATAAATTAATTCAGTTATGCGAGTTTCACTAACATTTATTAACTACTAAACTTTTATAGTTTATATATTTGAAATTGATCTTACATAAATTTATATTACGTGTTTTTTATTAATGAAAATAAAACAGGGGAAAACCGTATTCCAGTATGTGAAGCTTCAACAAAGAGATGGTGATTTGTAAATAATTCTTACATAGTTTTTATTTTTATCTTTTCACTCGTCCAAAAAAATTGGACCTTTACCAAAGTCAAACTCTTGGGTACGCCTCTGAATTATAATCAATGCATATTTTATAGTATACGGTGCTCGACATGTGTTCCTTCATCCACAAACGTGGGCACATTAAAATCAGAATAATATATTATGTAATCTGAACAGAGAGAATAATATATGATAGTATTTAGGTAGGCAAGGATAAGCGTAGCACCGTCGTTAAGGGGCGGGAAACACAAGCAACTACAGTTGTCTGCACAGTTGTAAATAAAAAAAATAATCTACAATAAAAATCAGTTTTTTAATCGAAAATATTTTAACCTTTTCCGTAAGTTGTCGGGTCACAGATTTTGAATGGCATACTTCCTTTTTTTTTATGCGTAAAAAAAATTTGGTTAAAATTCTAACTTTTAACGTTAACAAAAAAAAAATGTATGTGCTTCGCACGTCGGGTGAGATACTCTTGACGGATGTATTGGAGAATTTTAAAAAAACGATAAATCATTTATTCAATAAAACGATTCTGAACAAAAAAAGTTAATAATATAAAAAATAAATGAGAAAAAAAATGTTAGAAAAATGTCCGAAATTTTTTTTTCACATTTCCAAAATTTTCTTGTGCCAAAATCTTTCTCATATTATTTTCTATCTATGTTTAAATTTGCATATATTTCGGATCAAAAAATAATGGTTTTCGAGTCATTTTTGTCAAATTTTGGGTAGTTTTTT
>JAIPRM010010238.1:0-13956 GCA_025469315.1 Stegophylla sp. TES_Ste_2020
ATAACTTTTTGAAACCGGATTTGCCTCTAGATTGTACTTTAGAGAGGTCATTTTTTGAATTTCTCGATTCTTCAATTTTTTTTTTTTTTTTGGAATAAACTACCCAAAATTTGACAATAACGACTCGGAAACCATCATTTTTCGATTCGAATTTTATGAAAATTTAAACGTAGATAGAAAATCATATAAGAAAGATTTTGGCGCGAGAAAATTTTGAAAATGTGAAAAAAAATTTTGGGCATTTTTTTAACATTTATTTTTTATATTATTAACTTCCCTCGTTCAGAATCGTTTTATTGAAGAAACGACTTATCGTTTCTTTAAAATTGAATACACCCGTCAAATGAATCCCACCCGTCGTACGAAGTATGTCCGGCTTTTTTATTTTAATTCGGAACACGATATTATTTATCGCTTACGGTCACTCATATCGGAATATTACCTATCGCGGATATGCCTCACTTGCTGCCACTGCCAATTAGTGTCATTTTATTATGACCCCGTCGGAGTGCCTCATCGATAATATTATACCTTTCCACCTCCCCTCCCCCCGGATATTTAGTCATTTCGTAGCATCCACGCGGCTCGAGGTCCTCCCGAACACCCGCCGTGTAAAATTATGCGTCGAAACATTTCGCGTGCTCCGTAATGAAGTTTCGGGTTACACTTTACTCGTTTAACTATAGAACTTAATAGCACACACACACGGTGTTGAGAATCGCGTATCGAATTGCCACCGTTAACTAGTTGAAATTCGCATTTTGGTTTTCCCTGTAATCAATTTTAGGCATTCGCTTATTACTGCATCACCAGACATTATGCCATTCTTAACACCGTTTTGTGTATATTAGTTTCATGATATTTAGTAGAGCCGTAAAAACTATTGTGAATAGGGTTCTAAATTTGAAATACTTATTTCAAAATTGAAAATTTCGTTATTTCAATGAACTTGTGAAATATATTAAATAAATATATACATTTGGGTGACCGTGTTTAAGAAAATAAAATACAGGACGACAAAAATATTTTTCATAATATTTTTAAATAAATAAGTATTTATTACATATGTATATATATATAAATATCCATATATGTTTTTGAATCGTGACAAAAGTATAATTTTTAAACTACCTATTATATTTAAACACATAAAAACATTATTTTGAAAAACATAAAATAACATAATGAAACTAAATTGATATTTTTTTAAAATTTCTTCAAATCCTTTATTCATGCATATTGTATACTTCACTTTCTAAAAAAAACTTGTTAATTCATTTTACAATTATAATTGATCTAATGGTATCCTAAATATTTCTAAATTCTTACATTATTTTATTCAATAATTTAATTTCAAAAATTTCAAATGTTTTAAATCAACAGTAAGTCAAAAAACGGGATTAATATGGGACGGTCTTGACAAAAACGGGACAAAAAGCATCCTGAGAGAAGTTTGTCAGAACAACAGGACACAGAGCCTAAATAAAGGACAATCCTGTAAAAAAACAGGACGTATGGTCATCTTAATATACATGCAAACAGTGGCGGTCCGAAGTTTCTGGCGCCATTTGATTTAAAAAATTAAGAGTTAGAATTTTTTAGAGCTCATGAACCTATAGAAGCTCTATCCTCACACAATCTATAGATACATAATGCTAATAACAAGCTCAATAATATCCTAAGTGAATATTATTTTACTTTTCACTTCCAATGCAAAATTATTTCAGTCGACCTGATCTTGAACACCCACCCACCCCCTAAAATGATTATGAATCACGTGATTAAAAAAAAAACACCCTTCGCACCGTCACTGCATGCAAACGATACAGTTGTATGGTATTGGTAAGTGAAACTTCATCAAACAGGTGATTATTTTACGAAAGTTATGAATTTCCCGGATAATAGATATTTTGTAGTTTGACCATGATGTCAATAAATTGTCCCATGATACACACCAGAAATAAATGAATACAGAGCTCATGCAATAACTGCGATAAGCAACAAATGATTTAAATAAAACGGGTTTTGTACTTTATTAAATTCCTATAAATTATGGTATTATTTATTTTGTATTTCTTAGGAACATAGTATTTTTTAAAACGATTCTGAGTTTCAGTTTTCCCAAGACAATTTTACTTAAAAATCATAAAGTTCATTTATCATAGTAAAAATAAATTCATTTTTCACTCGATTTGTTTTCTTTGTCACCATTACCCGAAGAAAGGAAAAAAAAATTGAAAAAACTTTTTTTTGAATGCGTTTTTATGTAGTTTTTCCTAAATTTTTCTAAAAAACTATTGGCGATTTCGAAAAATTACTTCTTTAAATCACCATATAAAACTAATTTTTGATTCAAATAGTCACTATTCAAAACTTTTGGACAAGACGTATCATACAAAAAGTATCATAATTATGACGAAATAAATAAAATAAAAAATGAAACATCATTTGAATAGATTTTTTGCTCTACTCTAAGGGTCTAAAAATCAATAAATCTATTTCGCGTGTACAAAATAATAATAAATATAATAAATAAAAAGTATTATACACATATATTAAACATGTACATTTAGAGTTTAGAGCGATGGGCATAAAATCGTGGTTTTTATCTCAACAAAAAGCGAGTGGAATGTGTAAACGTGATTTTCTAGAAATTTAACGAGTATGTAAATTCAACGTCATCACAAAACATATTTTTAGAACGTATTGTTTTCGCGTTTTAACCCCTGCGAATATAAATTCCAATCGGTTTTCGAAAACAATCGTTTGTACTTTTCGGACGTTAGATTTGTTACGCACGTCAACCGGCCGATCAGTGTAACCGTTTTTGTCCGCGACAGATGCACAATCTCAACAAATCCATCTTAATCGACTGCCCGGGGCGAGCAGATACATACCGCGAGTACCGGTGACATTTTAACAAGTCGTGTGACCCCTACGCATGTCTTAAAAACATTTCACCACTCGCCTACCTAAGTGTTTCGTAATAATTAACAATGAGCAATAATAAGCGTTAATTGGGTCGTTACGAGTTTTTCAATTTTCAGTGGAGCGCGGAAGCTAGTGTCTTCACAGTGACATTTTATTTTATTTATATTTTTCGTAAACGCTTTTTCTTATTTCAATATACTTGTCCGAATGTATCGACCAGCAACTTTTCTAATCACAGTTTTTCGCTAAATAGGACTTTAAGCAGGCCATTTTTTTTTTTCATCGGATCTTTATGAAAATTTAAGTTTAGATAAACAATAATATGAATTAATATGTTTTGGCGGGATAAAACCATTGTAAAAATGTGAAAAATAAATTTTGTAACTTTTTTTTCTCATTGAAATCTTATTCTTGTTTTCAATTAATAGTGGACTTTAAAAAAAGAACGTGTAAAATAGTTATTTAAATAAATATATTAAATATTAAATAAATATATAAGTATATATATATTTTTTCTTATAATAACGAAATTTATAATATAAAAATATAGGACGTATTTCGCACCATAATTATTCTCCACTCTTTGATTATAGAACACTTTTGATGGGTGTGTCGAATTTTAAAGAAAACATTAATCGTTTCTCCAACATTACCACTCTGAGCGAAGCGTCAGTTTATTACACGGAGCAATATTATTTACGGTTTATATCATATTACGTGTAAGCAACGTGTATATCAATGCAAATATTTTTATTTATTTTTTTCTGTGCACAACTTTTCGTATAGAAATACTTGTCCAAAAGTTTCGATCAATAACTTTTTGAAACCGGATTTGCCTCTAGATTGTACTTTAAATTTGACAGAAACGAATCATTTTTTGATCCGAATTTTACGAAAATTTAAACATAGATAGAAAATCATATAAGAAAGATTTTGGCGAGAGAAAATTTTGAAAATGTGAAAAAAAATTTTGGCTGGGCATTTTTCTAACATTTTTTTTCTCATTCATTTCTTATATTATTAACTTCCCTAGTTCAGAATCGTTTTATTGATAAAATGATTTATCGTTTCTTTAAAATTCAATACACCCGTCAAGAGAATCCCACCCATCGTGCGAAGTATGTCCGGCTTTTTTTTTAAGCGTAGTTCCATACGTTTGTGTCGATTACTCCGCGAACATAATTTACACCCGTGGGTTGATAATAATCGATTTCTTAAGTAGGCGGATACCTGACGTTCGCCGCGAGAAATTACGGCACTATATAGTGTTCGAAAACGTGTTAAAATTGTAATTAAAATGTTTAATGGCGCAGTTAATTTATATTTGGGTTTAAATCGATATACGCGAACGAACTCGGCGGCGTGGCGATATAACACGTAGACCTATATTGATTAAGGGGATGCTCTATGAAATACTTTCACAAGTAAAAGCTAATATAGAAAGTTTCGAATGAATGCGCAAATAATTCCAGAGAACGCGGACACTGGTTTTGACGAAGAAAAATCGATATTGATTTTATCACTTATAGGCTCATAAATAACAACGAATATTAAGCTCTTAAAAAATTATTTTTTACTAGGCCAGTTTTATGTCCCACTTAAACCTGAGATCAGGGAAAAAAAAGGTTTTTATGAGAAAAAATGTCTTAGATAACGAAATAATGAAAAAAAAAAAAAAAATGATTTATTCTCCAAAAATGTTTTGATATTATTTTTTATATATATTTTAATTTCCATGAAGTTTGGATTGAAAAAAATAAAGTTTTAAGAGCATTTTAGTTAAACTTTCGAGTAATTATACCCAAAGTTTAGAAAAAAACATTGAAAATTTCAAAAATACTATCTGAAAATCTGATTAAAATAGTTGCAAATCGAAACTATTGGAAAAAAAATATAATACAACAAATTAAGGTATTATTGAATTACTTTGGTAAAAATAATATTAATTATTTTTAATGGCAGGTACTTTTTTTTAACAAACACGCTTTAGTAATACAATTATTATGTAAGTACGGATAAGGATGATTATCTGAGAGTATTGAAATAAATATTGCGTTTGTTTCGTCCAAAGATTATAGAATCGACATAGATGAAAACTAGACAGTTAATTAGCTTGATTTTTTTTTCCAGCTGTGATTTAATTATTTCAATAGTTCTATGATTTAATTAATTCTACAAAGTTCAAAAACAAAATATTGTGTTTAATCATTAAACTCTACTTTAATGTGTACATAATAAATCGTAATCTACTTTTTCATTTCATTCACATTAGTATAGCATTTCGTAAAATTAAAATTGCATACAATTGACTATCGAAAAGACATACATTTATATAATTTAAATTAAACATAATATGAATAAAATCAATTAAATTAATATAAATATATATAAATAATACGCATATAAATACACTTATTATACGAAAATATATATTGCGTTAACCAAGTAGTCGGGATAAATTTGGTTTTAGCCGCATCGTAATTCCGTGGAATATAATAACTCTTCAACGCGTTATAGACGAAAAAGTTTTTCTTCCTCCCCCCCCCGCCCATTCACTAAGTCGGATTGAATCGATTCTCACAGTTTTTATCTCTGTGTCCCTGTAAAAGACCTTTATTATTATTATTATTATTATTATTATACCTGGTAGATAACAACGGCCATTCTTCTTGTTTTATTAGTTCCTTTTCTTCAGATTTTATTGCCTTAAATCCGGCTTGTTACCATTTAAAATACGTTTTCGAACGATATTTTATCGAACTTTAGGGTCCGAATACACAACCACATCCACAATTTATGGCAAATTACCGACTTTAGCATGGGTTTTAGATTTACACACAGTATACGGTGGTATTTTTGCGCTCAGTATTCAAAACCACTTTGCCGATCGTTGAATATAATAATAATAATTACAATGTTTTTTTTTTTCCAATGAAAAATATCACCAACATTATATATTATATTTTCATTGTTATTTTTTTTTTTAGTTTGATGACGTACGAAACCGAATGCTTGGGTTGTGGAAAAGTGAGTGCAAAATAATTTTTTTGGGATTTAGTATGTTTCAATCATTTGCCAAAGTCTAGTGTGACTCGATAAAATCCTACCTGACGAAAACCTACACCAAGTTTTTCTACAAAACGGCAGTTTGTCTTAACGTTCGGTGTGCACAATAATTTTATCACATATACTTGGGTGACCCATACGTCCTGTTTCGTACAGGATTGTCCTTAATTTCGGCTCTGTGTCCTGTTGTCCTGACAAACTTCTTTCAGGACGCTTTTTGTCCCGTAATTTCAACTCTGTCCCACATCAATCCCGTTTTTTGACTAACTGTTGATTTAACATTTTTGAAATTATTGAATAAAATAATGTAAGAATCTAGAAATCTTTTGGATACCATTAGATCAATTATAATCGTAACATGAATTAATGAGTTTTTTTTTAGAAAATTGAGCATACAAATATGCACGAATAAAGGATTTGAAGAAATTTAAAAAAATATCAATTTAGTTTCAGTATGTTATTTTATGTTTTTCAAAATAATGTTTTTATGTGTTTAAATTTAATCTATAATAGGTAGTTTAAAAATTATAATTTTTTCACGATTCAAAAACATAAATATATAATATGTAATTAATACTTATTTATTTAAAAATATTATGAAAAATATTTTTGTCCTGTATTTTATTTTCTTAAATATGGTCACCCTAACGTGTACACACGCGGTATGTATGTGAAATTTAAATTTTCCCGTTCTGTTTTACCGTATAATAAAACAGCGAAATGGATTATTTTGATTGAAACAACGTAATAATAACATAATACTAACGTGTAAGACTTTTATGATTTTAATTCCGAGAACGTAACCGGATCGACGGCGGCGGCGGAACATAATATTTAATAACGCGTTTGCCCGCGGCCAGAGGCTGTATACAAAAATAATGTACTGCTGCAGTGTGTGTGATATTATGATTAAATTTACAAGAACACTCGATGAAAGGAAAATTGATTTTTGGAACAATTTAATTTATTTTCCGTTATTATATTATTATATAATGTTTCACGTCGTCGAAGCCTCGTCGTGAACGTAAAATATTATTAAAACGTTTTTCGTTGTTGTTGTTGTTGTTGTTTTTTTTATTTTTTGTTTTACATATTCGATAAATTCACCGAATCGCGAGAAATCGTAGCGTAGAATTTTATTACGGTTCAGTGTCTATAGAATCCGGACTGTCGCGGTATCGTGGAATAATTTCGACTTGTGTTTTTTTAAAATTTTATTTTATTCGATTCCGAATCGACTACGTATGTCACACACACACACACACACACGAGACGCGCGATAAACTGCATTTCATTCGAATTATGTTTTTTTTTTTAATATCCCTCGTCGCCGTTTTAATATTAAAAACGAATTTATAACGTGTTTTCGAATGCCATCAACCAGTGCGGTGGAGGATCTATAGATATTTCAATAAAACTGCTCCGCTTAAACGCGTTTCTGGTTTAATAATTGCATCGTACGTAATATGATTTGAAAAAAAAAACACATTAATATATTTATTATAAAACGTCTCGTCTAAAACTTTCGGGCATCTTACCATAGGCGTAAATTTGGCTCATTAATTTGGGGGGGGGAGTTAGACGTATTTTTATAAATTAAAGAAGGGCTTTTCTCCCTGTTTACCCCTCTATCTTAATTATAATCTTTTTTATATCTGCTTTAGAAATGGATTATTATAATTTTCCATTAAAAAGAAAAAAAATGTAACAGTTGAGACAGATATTTTTTTTGAAAACGGTGAAATTTCAAGGGGGACTACTTTCTTGTCTATACTTTACTTTAGTTTACTTTTTTTTTATCTAATAAATAAAGAAAAAGGGGGAAAAAATCAATGAGAAAAAAAAATGTAAGAAAAGTGTCCATAAAATTGTTTTTCACATTTTCAAAATTTTCTTGCGCCAAAATATTTTTCATATAATTATCTGTCTATGTTTAAATTTAAAGTTCAAAAAATGGCCTCTCTAAAGTACCAGCTAGAGGCGAATCCGGTTTCAATAAGTTACTGTTCGAGATCTTTCGACATGTAGATCCATACGAAAAAATGTGCGTAAAGAAAATAATAATTTTTAAAAATAAGAAGAAGAAAAAAATAAATATCATTGTAAAAACACTAGCATAATATCTTCACTTCGTTCAGAATCTAAAAGTATGTGGTAACAGTCGGATTATAAAACGTGAACAATAACGGTTAGACATAATCGTATCCGTCATACGAGTTTTTAGGCGTTGCATTGAAATTATTTTCGGCGAATGTATGGATAAAACTTTATATAATATATTATATTATAGTGAAATTCGGAGACGGAAAAAACGAACGAGAGACAATAACGTTCGAACTCGCCAAGTTCGCGACGCGTTATTAGTGGGTGACATATCGTTTTCCGACTCGAGAAATGTACGACAGAAAATGGAATATCGGATCGACGACGACGGATTCGTGTTATTGGGTACAAAATTTTCTCGTTTTCCGCGCGAATTCGTCCTAATGCGAAAACGAAATCCCTACAACAGTCGCGTCGAAATCAGGGCCGTATTTAAGGGTTTGTTTGGGAGGGCGATAGCCCCGTCCCCCCTCCGGTCACTTGAGAGGGGTGTCAATATTTTAAGGAGACTAAAAAAAAAAAAAAAAAAGTGAATAAATGTTTTCGCGATAGTAATAGAATATAATAGTTTCTTGTTTCAAGTTATTTGCGAGCGGCTTAGGTTGAGTAGTTAAAAATACATGTAATTCTTTGGAATTTCAAACATTATTTTGGGAATAGGGGTGACAAAATATTGTTGCCCTCGGGCGGAAAAATCTTAAACAAGGCCCTGGTTGCAATACGCAATTATTATCGACTTTTCGTAATATCATATTATATTTTTGATGTTTTTCACATCGATATAGATGTCTACAAAACATCGATTTCTAAAGCCATCGATTTTTTCACAAACAATGTCGATATTAAAAAGTGTGTACTTCGCTCGGCGGGGTGTTTTTCGCACGTCGGTCGGGATACTCTTGAAGGGGGTGTATTGAATTTTTAAGAAACATCTTCAATAAAACGATACTGAACGGAGCTTCAACCTACCCATACACTGATAATTATCAGTTTTGAATAATTGAACTTAAATTAAGGCAATAAACTATACTAATAGCACTGATTAAATTAGGTTTTCTCGCCATTATATAATAAATAGTGTAAGTATAACGAAATACATATCGACCGGAATCGAAACTCTGATTGAATATTTTCTCTATAACCGGAACCTATATGAAATCATAAAAGTCCCCCCGGTCGGGTTCAAGCACTATCGTGAAATCGACTGAGACCGGGGCGCGGTCGAGAGGAACTGGAATCACGTAGTGGCGTAGTAGTAGTACTAGTAGTACTACGTGCTGGATCGCCGACCGGCAACCCGGCCAGGGTCTATTCCCGACCACGATGGTCTTTGGGTGGGAAGGGGGGGGGCGTTCGGTGCGTGTTGGGTGGCGAAAACGTCGGGCTACAGAGAGACTGTGACGTGAAAGGGGACGGTCGAGATGGATAGATAGAGACAGAATGAGCGAGAGAGTGAGAGAGACGGGGGGGGGGGTAGAAGAGAGAGATAGGGTAATGTTGATGCCACCATACGCCGTTCGTGTCCGAGACTACTCAAATGTTAAACCCGTATTGTTTAAAACACAATGTCCCGGATGGTACGAGCGTGTCTAACGATCACGTAATCAACAGCACGGTCTCGGGTGCGTTATAATAATATTATATTTTTATCACCGTTTTTATAAAAATAATAAAACGGGAATCCGGGAGAAGAGGCCCGGAGTAGTGATACACCGTTATTATTTAGTATACCTCTTTGCTATCGTACCCCGTCCGCGAGTTAAAATAATATATTCGAATTTCGACCGGAATTAAATTTAGTTTCCCCCCACCCCTGTTTTTAATCTTCATCATCTATTAACGTATTACAATAAATGATACCGTACCATTGGTTTTGTTATTTTTATGTATAAACACATAATATATGTATATAAAGAAAGAATTCCAGGATTTTGTTATTATTATTATTATAATATGCATTAAATGTCCAGTTTTATTTAGTTGCGTTTATAGGACGGGACGTATAACAACTCCGACGAAATGGTCTTTTTACCTGTAAAAAAAAAAAACCCATGGATTTCATCTAATATTTGAAAATGTTTTATTTTTTTCATAAAGTTATGAATAATTGCAATATACTATTATTTTATCAATCATACTTTATTCGATACAACTGTAGCACAAAAATTAAAAATTAAAATTGTATTATTTATACTTTTTTTTAATTGATGAAATAAAAATAAAACATTATAATATGATATGAAGATAATAAAAAAGTTATGGAAATTAAATATTCCGAAAATTGGGATGTAGGAAATAGGATCTGTTGTTTATTAAATATATGATAACGGTTTTGATAACGTTTTTATAAAAATTAAATCTATCAATTATTATTTTATTTAAATAATTGTCAAACATTTTTGCAATGTATATTTTTTTTTATTTTTTTAATTTCTGTTATACTCATGTTTTGCGAATCTAAACTTCTCATTATTATATATATATATATATATATATATATATATCTGTTTATATTTATTTATTCAATATGCATGTAAAAATATTTGGTAAATAATGTTTTAAATTTCAAATGAAACAGTTCAAACTGTTGGTTGCTCGTTCAATTAATATTGTATATGATATTTATATTTTTTGTCCATACAATATATAGGGATATTATTCATTTGATTAATTAATTTTTTTTATCTATCGTTAATTGAGAGAGGAATTTTTCTTGAGTATTGATAGTCATAACTAAGTATAAGGAGAAACTACCGACCGTGTTTAAATGAAGACACTAAAATATTCTATAACCGGACAGCGCTTTCGTGACTCGATCCAAACTGCGTTTAAAATGAAATGGATACATACCTGCAACAAAATAAAATCATAAATTAAAAATGTATAAATATTACTATTAATAATATTATTGGTATACATGGTGTCACAGTACGATGAGACAATTGCAATAACTTTTGTTCTGTTAACAGTTTTATAACTTTTTTCATTTATTTATTTTTAATTATTACCCCAAAGTTACGCTACAGAAATAACGTACACATTTATTTTTATTTTTTTGGACCCAAATTTTCAAGATTAAAATTTTACACTACAATTATTATGGAAAAAAATCAAAATAGCCATTTTGTAAACCTAATTTTTAGGAGAAAAAAATAGTGTTTAAATATCTAAAAATATTAATCCGTTAATTTTTTATGATTTTTTTTTTTTTTTTTAAGTTTGTGAATAATTTAATAATATTGCCAAACACATTGTTAGTCAATTATTAGTGCCATTATGGCGTAAATATTATAAAATTATTTGAAAACTTAAAAAAATCGTAATTAATCAACGGATTGATTTATATTAGAGACTATAGCACTAATATTTTTTTTTGAAAATTTAGGTTTAAAAAATGACTATTTTGAATTTTTTCTTTAATTATACTTTGAAATTCCAAATTTAAAAATTTAGGTTCTAAAAAAAATAATAATAATTATGTATCATTGCTTTAGTAATATATATTATTTTTTTTAAGTAAAAAAAAAAAAAATAATAAAACAGAAGTTATTGCGTTTGACATATCGTACTGGGACACAATGCATAATATGATTGTATTCAATTAAATAATTATAATCATATAATTGGTAAGCATTTTTGGATTCAAATCGAATCTAATCATTTTATCTACGATGAGTGCTTTTATTTATTTATAAAACCATTTCTTAACGGCTGAATCATGTACAGTCATATCACAAATGTTTTACATTCCTTCGCAAGGAAAAATGTTCTGACCCTTTTAACCTAATATATTATTGTGTCTACATAATCCAACGACATAAATTGTTCTAGAAATTTTACGCATATAGCATCAATAGTTAATACAGAACATTAAAGTGGACTGAAATAAAAATTGTAATAATTTCGATATGACACATAAAATTTTTGATACATTTTTTGAGCGTTAACGCATTTGTATTTGCAACGTAAATTGTCTTACGAAGTGTAAATAAGATTTGTATTTTCCTCTAAAATTTATTAATAAACGATAACAGAATTAAGCTATAATATATATAATATTAAATCAACGATTATTTTTTAAACGATCAATCAATTTTCATAATAATTGATAAGTGATTTGAATATTGTACAATAAACACTACGTTATTTAAATATTTTTTAACATTATGTTTTTTTTTTCAAAATATAAATTTAATTACTTTATACGTTTGTCTAATTTATGCCATGCATATTATATCTATTTAATTAATCCCAGCAGTTTATATCTAATTTCAATTATATTCTACTCGTATATTCAATGTACTGTGTTCGTTTAAATTGCGGTTAAATGAACATAATTAACTAATTAACGGTTGACGGGGTGTAAAATAAATTTTGAAATTGGATCATCGAATAAACTATGCACACAATATGGGGTTAATGCGATCTACTCACATTACCTATATATATACATAGGTATACGGTCACCAATTTCACTATACTTATAATTAAATTCAGCTCGTTAACAGTACTTAGATGATTAAATAATTTAAACATACTTGATATTTAAATAATATATATTATATAAGAGTGGGATATCATATATCAAACGTAACGAACTGAAGCGTCTTGTGAACCAATTATTTCAGACAAAATAAGTATATTTACTAACAGCGTATACGTACTCACATACAGCGTATATTATTATATATAATTTTTAATTATTTATTTTATTTTTATAAATTATGAAAAAACAATAAGATAAGTATGAAATTAAATTTCTACATTTAAAATATTAATCATCCAGATATCACTATTATGCAATAAAGTAGGTTGGTATAACTGGTATAAAATATTTATCATTGATAATTCCCCGAAAATTATAATATTTTATATACTCATCGGGTAATTTTTGAAAAATTAATAGAAGTACTCCTTCCCCAATTCGAGCACCGATTTTACCGTCCAGTTGACGACAACAACATATTATTATTATTATTATTATTATTTAATACGTTGCTGTGCCGTGATTCTCTAATAATTAACGCGAAAGCGGACGTAAAATTATTTTCATTAATAAAAACGCGTGGACGGTTTCGCTTTTAAACACTGTCGTGTTAATCTCCGCGCTGAACAGCGTTCATTATACGGCCAAATCGTGTCTAACCTCGGCGGCGGCGGCGTTAAATGATATCACGTTTGGAAAAAATTACCGACTGCGACGAAATAAAAATAAAAATAAAATAAATAAAAATGATAACGACCCGGGGAAAATGTTATTTATTAAACGAACGTGTTGCCGCGGTGTGGCACGTTTTTCATTTTGTCACCACTGCTTTTTTTTTTGACCATTTTTCGGGTCGAAAATTATTTTCTCTCGGTTTTCCGGCCACGCGCGTCCGTCATGCGGCTGCGGCCGAGAGAAGAATTAAGAAAACTATACACTCCCCCCCCGAAGTCCCCAGTCGACCCGTCGTCGTCGTCGTGTCGTACGCGCGATTCGCGCGAGCTATTCATCAAATTCCCGGTTTAACGGCGTGTTTCGATTTTAATAGTTTACGGGATGGCGTCGTAGATAAAATCTAATCGGCACGTTCTAAAATAACGAAGGAATAAAACCCGAAAAATGAAAAAAGCCGGACATACTTCGCACGACGGGTGTTCTTCGCACGATAGGTGCGATTCTCTTGACGGGTGTATTTGATTTTAAAGAAACGATAAATAATAATATACATTTTGTTTTCACATTTTCAAAATTTTCTTGCGCCAAAATCTTTTTTATATGATTTTCTATCTATGTTTAAATTTTCATAAAATTCGGATCAAAAAATGATGGTTTACGAGTCGTTTTTGTCAAATTTTGGGTAGTTTTCTAAT
>JAIPRM010010239.1:0-13955 GCA_025469315.1 Stegophylla sp. TES_Ste_2020
ATTTTTTGAATTTCTCAATTCTTCAATTTTTTTTTTTTTTGAAAAAAACTACCCAAAATTTGACAAAAACGACTCGAAAACCATAATTTTTTGATCAGAATTTTATGAAAATTTAAACATAGATAGAAAATCATATAAAAAAGATTTTGGCGCGAGAAAATTTTGAAAATGTGAAAAAAAATTTTGGACATTTTTCGAACATTTTTTTTTTTCTTATATTATTAACTTCCTTTGTTCAGAATCGTTTTACTGAAGAAGTGATTTATCGTTTCTTTAAAATATAATACGCCTGCCAAGAGAATACCACCCGTCGTGCGAAGTTCACCCATCGTGCGAAGTATGTCCGGCTTTTTTTTTAATTTGTACACATCTGTGATGTATGATGCATATAGAGTTTATTGTTTATTTTAACATTGTGTCGAGTATTGACATTGAGTTGATAAGACAGTTTGATTTATTAACGATTTAGTACTTACAGTTTGACAAAAATGGATGAAAAGAAATGTAAGACTGATCTCTTACTTTTTGTCTAGTTGTTTCAGTGTTTTCGGTGTCAGCTGATAAAATGCCACCAGGCAAGCTTTTATTTTCCATTATGTTCTAAGTCGCATTCAAATTAAATATTTTGTGATAACTTTGATTTGTTTTAATTTAACAAAATGTTCACTTAAAGTGTTGAATTTCCTAATATTGATATATTATCAGACTAAATTATAATATACACAACCCCTTTTATTCAAATCTTGTTGCTTGCAAGTTATCACATATTACTTTATAAAGTTAAAAAATATTTTTTTTTGTTATTATTTTTTTTCTGTACTCGATAAAAGCTTCGTGACAAAATTGTAACGCGCCACTCTTTTTGGTCGTGCCTTGTTGCGAATTACACATTTTCCAATTATAGCTTTCAGTTATAAATCACGAATTTGCCAATATTTTCTGACAAGTGATAAATGCGCCCGTATTGTTATAAATGCATATTTTTAGTCGATATTTATTGAATTTGTATTTTCCATTGAACGTAATCGAATTATGAAGCGATTACCGCGTTACAATTTACATAATTAAATATATTATCGAACACTCTTTAATATGCCTATATTAAAAGTTAACGGTTCCAATTGTTTGCAGTAGAAAAATTGTATTATTTACACGCGTATTTAATTTACCAATTTTTGTTCGATTTTCTGTATAGTTTGACGACGCTACTCGCTAATTTTTTGCTGAAGAAAAGTTATACCTAAAATAATGTCTTTAATTGTTTACTACTTTATTCTAAAATAGCTAAAAAATAATAAAACGACAGGTAATAGCATTCTATGTTAACAACAAATTTCTTTTGCTGCTTAATTATGTACTGCGTGCATTTGAATTATTTAAAATTTCTAAATTATTTTATGTTAAATCGCATTTTTATTTAGATTATACGTTTATATACAGGGTGTTCCAGTACGATTTCACAAATGTAATAACTTTTGTTCCACTAATAATTTTTAAATTTTTGTAAAATTATTACTACAACATGTAGAATTTCGCTGTAGAGAATAACGTATATTTCTATGCATTTAGGACCCAAATCATCAAATTTTAAATTTTCTACTACAATTTAAAAAAAAATTCAAAATAGCCATTTTGTGAATCTGATTTTTAGAAAAATATTGTGCTTAAATCTCTTATAAAGATTATTCCATTTATTTTTTACAATTTTTTTATGTTTGCGAATAATTTAATAATTTGATTAAATACGCCATAGAGAGAAAAACAAGTTTATTTTTTAAAAAATTAAGTGGGATACAAGATTATAATTTTGTTGTCATATGTGTCATAGTATACTTATTCAATACAGGTGTACAAAGTATTATTATTTTTTTTTTTTTTAAAAATTTGATAATTATATAGACTACGAATATTACATAAATGAACGTAAATAATTGAAAAATTAAAAATTAAAGGGAATGCATGAATACATGAATATTTATTAAATCTATAATTTATCAAAAAAGAAAGAAATTAATAAATTTAAATGTTCAAATGGAATATAAGTGAAAGTTGATAATATTATATAGAGTATCCTTCAGGACTAAAAGACATATTTTCCGAAATTCTTCAAGTGGTAAAGCATAAGCTTCGAAGAACGAGAGTAGCAGCGATAAAGCCGTTTCGGAAAAATATTACACATTATTGCTGGAAATTGTTTTGTAGCAATAGTTTGAAAAAAAAAAGAAAAGCTAAAAGTTTTTAATAGAGCGAAATTTATTACATTTTATCAAATCGTTCTGGGCACCCTGTATATTTATTTTGAACACTGTCAACGCTTATTTTTACAAACATTGTACAAACATGTAGGTCGTACGTTTACAATTTTTGATTTTCAGGTATTTCAAGTGCAAAAATATTAATTCGATCATAATAATAATTTCTATTCAAAGACACGCATATATTTTTGAATTAAAAAGAAAACCGCGGAGAGAAAATGAAGTTTTTGTTTGTCGAAAGATTGTTTAACTTCATTAGACATAAGTATATTTTCGAATTCGGTATTTCGATATTATATTTCAGTAGTTAAGACATCTGTATGTGTGTGTGTGTGTGTAAACATTCTGTTTTATCGACCAGAAGTTAAGTGGAGGAGTTAGTGGATTAAAACGCGTTCTACTGCGACGACAATAAATAATACAAATAATAATAATAATAAAAATCCACAGTGTACGTAGGTCGTTATTAGTGTTATTAATGTTTTCATCAATACGTTTATTTCCCCGATCGATATCGGATAAATATTTATCGGACGCACATAATATCACGGTATAGCAACGCCGACGGTATTTCGAATACGTTATAGTTTCGTTTGAGTTTTTGTTCGTCTATATTTATTTATCCGCGATGTCGTAAATCCGAAATTAAACACTACTGCCCAGCCATTTACTTTATACGTCGTATAACGTCTCTTATAAACAAGCGTGCTGCACCAATCCGGTCGTATGCGGTCAACCGTAATGATCAATAATGCAGCAAGTTGCGGTAAAATGTTTTACTCGAGAATAATATACGGCGGCGTGTGTTTTGTAAGATAAATAACAGCCAATAATACGACGCGTGTGCTGTGGGGGGGGTAAGTGGGGGGGGGTGGAGGGAGGGAGGGCATGAGAAATACTTACTTTAACGTCGGAACCTTTTGTACGCGGAAATGAATATGGGCAAGCTGGTCCCGTTGAACGTTACATCAAACATTTATCGAATTAGAATCCGCGTTTCTCCCGGCAAAAACCACCACCGGCGGCGGCCGCGACGCGATTGAATATTTATCAAAATCGACGACGGCCCAAACGAATTCCGCGTACACGAGTTCGCTACTACTACACGCGAGCACGTAGTTTGGCGGCGGCGGCGGCGGCGGTAGTCGTAATCTTTGGATCATTAAACTGACACGTACGAATCGTGTCGAATCCGGTGGCGGAGGAGCGGAGGAACCATTAAAAACAGTTTAGCCATTGCTCGCGCGCGATTCGGAATCAAATTAAATTTTTCAACACCACTCGATTCCAGTTGGTGTGTGTATTAATTATTATTATTATCATTATCATTATTATTCGCAAGAGCCTCCGTTTTCCTAATTATGCCGTAGTAGGACCCTCCCCCCCCGCCCCTCCCGGACAGTGGCTGCCGGTGGTATCGTGTAGCGTCGCGCGCGAGGAACTTGCAAGCTGGCTCGTTTATATATCAGACGGATCCGTCCGAAATAAATTAAATCGAAATTCCCCCAGTAGACCAGACACGCGGCGGCGGCGGCAGAGTGGGAGCGGCGAGACGGTGGACTCACCAGGGTAGTGGTTGACCCAACGTTGATTGATAACCAAACCGCGGAATTGATTGATGGTCAATCGCCCGTGAAAAATGAAATTAGAGCAATTTTTTCCCGCGCCTTCTCCTCTCGCGCCGCAATGCTCGTCAATATCTAGCTAATTATATATATATATATTTGTATATATATTTGTGGCCGGCGTCTTCCGGGGGACAACATCACCGGGTTTTCGGCCGTCTAATCTCGCACAATTATATACAATGCCCCCACCCCCACCCCCCCCGCCCTCCCCTCGATTCGCTCGCGGTGGCGATATTGATTTGCCCGCCACTACTATAGAGTCGTCGTCGCCACCGCCGCGCCGCGAGGTTCCCTCCTACTCGTCTTTTTTTCCCTACAAATGAGAATTATTTCATCCACAGGCCGTCTCACACTGTCGCACGAGTACAGGAGGTCATCGTACACACACTGTCGTCGGTCCGAAGACACATTGTTGAGTTCCACTTTACGCGGTATACATCTGAAAAAACAATAGTCGTCTCGCACGGAGGGATGAAAAATGTATTTTCGTAGAATAACAACAATAATATCGGGCGGGGGGGGGGGTCTTTACTCGGTATTGCTCTGCACGTCGACCTTCTAGAAATTTTTTTTGGAAAAATTCAAATCTATTGAATCGACGGGACCATATTGAAATAACCACGGTTCCGAGTATAAGGGATCGTTTTCCGAAAACAAATTTGAATAGTTCAATTTAAACGTACATATTTTTTTTCCATTGTAAAAACGACGACGTTTTATCGTCAGAACAGTTACGTCATAAAACGTACTCGATACACTTTGTTCACTATAGAATATATAGATTAATAGATCCTTCGGTTTAGACGATATAATGGTTTTTTTTTTTTTTTTTATTGAGTTTAGTAAAATATTTGTCACACTAATGTACAGCGTTCGCAATCATCTAGACAGGTAATTGTTTAGTTTTCTTTTATCTTATCTACATGAATGATTACGAGTTATCTAAATTTTCATCTCATATAATAAGTGAACTTATATAAATGAATAAATCTAGATCTAGATGATCCAACCCGTTGCTCACGAAGTCTTTATTTTTGACACTCCTTAGAAATCATATGAAATACATAATATCTAATATTTCTACTTACGGGAATAAAAAGTTATTAGAATATATTAGTTAATTTATATTCATAAAAACCAGATAGAACTATCGTTTTCAAAGATGTTTAGATCAAAAAGGTGAATAAAAATTTGAAAATATTATCAACTCTAAAATTTTAATGATGAATAGGTAAAATGCCAAATTATCATCATCATCATCATCATCATGATTAAAAAATTTAATTCGATATTATTATTATTATTAGCCATATTATATATTGTAAGTAGTACAATTTTCAGTAGTTATTCCTACATTTTTTGAAAACAATTGAGAATTTCAAAAAATTATCAAATTACAGTACCAAGCCGAAGTGATTTCAAATCTCACGATAGGTATTAAACCAGTATTTCCACTCGAAAAAGTAGGGAGAATAGAACAAAAAATAAAAAAAAAAAAAGGAAAATCATCACTAATTTATGCAAGTTGGCTTTGAAAAATATAATTTTTTATCTAGATAAATATGTATTTATGTGTATCAAGATAAATTTCTAGATAGGTAATTTTTAATTTGCTTTTTCCGAACGCTGTTTATATTGTGAATATTAAAACCGTCCATCCGATTAATGTGGTTTTTTGATAATTGCTACGGAATTTTAATTAAAAATAAAATTACGTACATTGTAATTACTTAATACGCAATCGCACCGAGTGTAAAAGTTGGTGTTACACAATTGGTAAAAAGTTTCAAGGAAATTTAATTATCAAGTCATTAGCATAAAAAAAAAAAAAAAAATTAAAACATAGGGTTGGGGGACGACGTTTTTGAACGTCAATATCGTAATTAGTTTCCGTAAGGGGCATCGCGCTCGATATCATTGTACTTACGTTAAGTGATGGATAATAATAATAATAATAATAATAGTGAGACGTGTTAAACAACTGTTAAAACGTTTATATATATATATATATGCATAGTACTCGTCCGCTGTTTTTTTATTCGGAAATTATGATAACATATTACAACTCATATACTTGTGCGGCGCAACCAACAGTTTTATATTACCATAATAAAATTATGTTGATACTATATATATATATATATATGTGTGTGTATACATTTTCGCCTCGATTCTCATACGGTGGCGCTAAGAGGGTGTGCTTTATTGAATTTCATACACGTTTTTCAATCGCTGCGGTACTTTACTCGGTTATTCTTATGTACTTTGTGGGTGTGAAAACCGTTCGTTTTATTTGTAGAACTTACTCGGGAAAATTGTATCACGATTTTCGTGTATGATAATATACACTTATATCGGTTTATAAAAAAAAAATAAATAAAATAAAATAAGACGGGAGCAAAAAAAAAGAACGTCGTACTATAAATACACGCGCGCGGCGCATATTGTGTTTTCGCAAAAACTTATTACGACGTGAATATACCCATATATAGATTTCCACTCTCCCTCCCTTCGATCGAAACGATACGCGATTATTGTCGTCTCGGGCCCTTTAATCGTACGCCGTTCTATGTCTCTGCGCACAAGACGTTTAATTTAACGGCACAGCGTGTGTAACTATTGATAGTTTGCGTGCGTATACTTCTCGCTAAAGTTTAAATTCATCTGACATGTTGATCGTTTATGGTTCGGCGGCATTAGCGAACGCGTTTCTGGTATTCGACAATTATTATTATTATTATTATTATTATTACTGTTTTGCTATTAAGCGGCACCCCCCCCCCCCCAAAACGCCGCCGTGAGTACATTGCGCCAATAAGTCTGATAACTAGTGACGGGATTTTTACGTATGTTTTTTTTTTTACATATTTTTACTGAAAGTATGCAGCATTTTAGATTGGACGAGCTTTGTCGACGATTCATTTTCCTATGAACTCGGTTTCAAAAGTTTATAGCGCATAAAAAAGCATATTTTTTAAGGTCAGAGAATATTTCGCGTAAAATAAATACACGTTTCAGGAATATTTTGACGTTTATTTGAAAATTTCACAAAAAACTTAAATGCAAAAATAACTGTGACTTCCAAAAAATTTTTATCGCCTCCCCCCCCAATTATATAGGTTGAAGTTTACAGTACAACTACTTAAACGCTATATTATATTAATACAATTTTAGAGCATAAAAACATCTTATTTTCGGGGTTTTAACCGCATATAAATCCGGTCTCTACTGACAACTATGAATGAAACGAAAATAGACGTGCGAAATATTTGTATGTTTTATTTTCTCTGTTACTTTAACATTATTATTATTATTATTATTATTATTATTATTACGTCCGTGTGATGACGGATTTGTTGAGATGACGTCACAAAATCGAATGAGTACGTTTCTGTGGACGAAGACGAAACAGTTCAAACGACAAACGAATAAAAAATTATCTTAATATAACATAAAAATAAATTAAATAATTGCGCTTTTTTTTACTAATATTTTATTATTATTATTGTTAAACCGTTGTTCATAATTAGGGCTAGCTCTAAAAGAACTTAAAATATGTATGCATTTATGCTCTAAAAATATACCAAATATGCTACAAAGTTTAAGAAATATGCTCTAAAAATATGCAAAAATGATAAAATAATTTCTTATAAAACATAAATTTTTCTGTAAAAACTCAAAATATTTAAAAAATTGTACTGTATAATATATTTTAATATGTATTATTAATTTTTCTTCTATTATTTATGAATTTTTTTTTTTTTTTAATCTTTATTCTTTTTAAACTTACATTTAAACAAATAAAAATATTATATAATATTCAATCTCTTCAGGTATTCAGTAAAAAATTTTCCAATACCAAGAAAACTCAAATTAAATATTGAAAAATATGTGAAATATGCACTTAAAATTTAAATATAACCGAAATACACTCTTATATCGAAAAAAGAACTAAATATGCAAAATATGCAAATTAAAGAGAACTGCATACAACTCTGTTATGAAACGCATTTCTATATTACTTAGCTATGTTTTGAATGATTTTTGAAAAACATGCTAACTCCTATAAGTCCCTAGCCTAATTTATATTATAATTAGGACCAGGATTAAAATGCATTAAAAATCATTGAAAAATGCTTTAAAAAATAGCCAAAAATAACCTTAAAAAATTCAATTAACCGAGAAAATGACCTTAAAATGCATTTCACCATGAAAATACCGTTAAAAAGCTTCTTTGTATTTTAATATTTTAATTTGTTTTATTATATACCGTCCGCTGAGTTTAGGCGTTCATGAGTAAAGATAAGATATAGACATATTTTCGCAATTTATTATAGAAAGATTTCTAGATATTCCTAAAGAAAAACTCGAAAAAAAATTGAGATTATTTTGAGTTAACTAAATTTAAATTAATGATTTGTATTATGTATAGATACTACATATTATTAAAATTGTAGGCATATTGTTGAAATATGCATTAAAACGAATAAAATGACCAAATAATGCTAAGAATGAAAAA
Source organism: Stegophylla sp. TES_Ste_2020 (assembly GCA_025469315.1). Lineage (NCBI taxonomy): Eukaryota > Metazoa > Arthropoda > Insecta > Hemiptera > Aphididae > Stegophylla > Stegophylla sp. TES_Ste_2020. The sequence continues at coordinate 8,403 of JAIPRM010010239.1, forward strand.
ACAACCAAAAATTCAAAAAAAAAAATAAAATAATGCAAAATAAAAATTTCACTTTTGACGTCTCTGTTACATGAAACAAATTATGTACTTGGAAAACATTGCCTAAGATCACCAAAAGAAATATGCATTTTGCATTGGAATCCTGGCCTTAATTATAATATACACTAAAACGGAAATCAAGTTAGTAGTGAGGATTTCTTTAGACAAACGTTATTATCAAAAAAAAAAAAAAAAAACAATCAAAATGAAAAAAAAAAAAACGAAAAAAGAAGGCATGTATAATATTTTATTGTATACGAACCGTCTGTGTCGGATGCCGCTGCAGGGTACTTCTTATCGTGCGTAGAGTTCGGGTTTTGGCGTTCGCAAAACAAAAGCTATTGTTCATCAGAGACGGTCGGGGTCGATTTGTGGGCCGGGTATGGGGAGGAGTGGTGGATCGAAACCGTTGCGCTTTCAATGCAAAACGACGGCGATGCCTGCGCATCCGGATTAAAGGTCTCTGCGGATAATTCATAACGAATGTGTCCGGCCAACCCTGCCGAGATTACACACGCGTTTGCATACGTAATGATTTGAAGGGTTGGAGTTGAAAGAGTGGGAGGAAAAAAAAACATCTATACAGAGCAGATACAACGGCTCGTATACACACACACGAGCGCTCGTTGTAATATTATGTATATAAACCATAATATATTATTATTATTATTATGTATATAAATATTATTTCGATTGTTAGGACTATAGTAATAATAATAATAATAATAATAATATATTATCGTACATTCGCAATCTGTGTAGATTGAAGCCGCTTAAAACAAGGCTCATCGTATCATAGTATCGATCCCCCCTCCCTCCGCGTTGAACCTACGTTCGGATAAATGTCATCGTCCGGGGATAAGGTTTACAAGTCAAACACACACATATATAGACCAATATAGTGCGTGTGTGTGTGTGCGTGTGGGAGGGTTGATGGGCACATAGGGGTGTATGCGCTTTGGTCACATTTCACAAGCAAAACTCGTACGTACATAAATTTACACACACACACACACACACATAGAATTTCTCTCTTGCCTCTCAATCTCTTTCACTCTATTTCTAACTTTCTCTCTTTGTTTGGCGAGGTGGTTTTTAGTCGAATAGAGAGCTCTATTTCCCGGTTAGCACCTCTCTTTATTGGTAAAGGTCTATGTTGTTTGCTAAAGGGACCGAACGGAACTAATTCTGAGTGAACGCTATCCCCCATTCCCCGTCTCCGCCGCACTTTCCCCGTCGTCGGTCGCATTCTGCGTGTGCCGTGCTCGTCTCTCTTGAAAACTACCGATCCTCCCTCTCCGCGCGCTCGTAGTCACTGCCGGTTTGGCTTTTCGCGGATGAACGATCGGCGGCGGCGGCGGCGGGTAAGTAGAAGAACTTTAGACCCGCGAAGGGACGATATCGCCTGTGTAGTGGCGTGTGGTGAGGAGGTGCAGAAAGGCGAGAATCACGGGTCTAATCGTTATGTCTTTCCCGCAGATTTTCGCGTCATCGCGCGATATCGCCTTTTTCGTCGGAATATTACTGTGTGCTTTAAAGTCGGATGAAATATATGTTTTTCGCGTTTTTCATTTGGTTTCAATTCATTCAGAGAATAATGTAAATAAAAATATTAACGTTACATTAATTATTGCCTCTTTGTAATGTAACAATATTTTACGATTGATTATCGGAGCGGTATTCAATGTTTTAAATATGGTATAGTTAATTTAATACTTCCGACTGTTCAATAGGTACTAAATTATGATTTATTCGCCACTGTTCCCCTCGTTTTCACTACCTTGTTCACTATTATTATAGTCTTTAGAATTCCCAATATTATTTAAAAGTCGATAAATATCTATGATAAGCAGCTGTTTCTCTTTTTTTGTATAACTCATAAAATTAAGAAAAATTATGAGTAGAATCTGAAACACCAAACTGTATCAATATTCTCTAACTAACTAGCAAAATAACAATAATCTATGATAAAATTGACTAAGGTTAATACGAGATATGCCACCAAAGATTTACTCATTGCGATTTTTCCTGAGATAACAAAATTTATTTTTTTTTTTTTTATAAGACTGTGAGTCTGTGAGTAACGAGGATTACTGATACATATTTACTTTCATAGGATTTCCAATACTTTCATATTTTAATTAAATTCAATGGTTTTGTAAAACTAAATAAAGAAAGAATTGACGTTTCAAAATTTTATTTTTATTGACCTAATGATTTTTGATGTTTATTTTTAGTTTCCATAATGTTTATATTGGAAGAATACACGAGTGCCTTAAAATCGGTTAAAATATCGCCCAAATTTTGAGAAAACTAAAGAAAAATGTATTAAAAATCATTAGTTTAATGGAAATAAAATATCGAAACGTCTAAATTCTCAGAAGAATAAATTCTATAAAATGGCTTTCTTAACATTTTCCGAAAATAAGGAAATAAGAAATTCATTATTTTACCAAAACATCAAATTAAATATTTATATGAAGTATTTGCAGTTTTTATTACGATGAGTCTCATACAAAATATTGTTTTAATTACTCGCTAACAGAACTTCTATAAAATAATGTAATTTCGAAATGTATAGACTAAATGAACATTGGAGAATAAATTGTAAATAATACGAGTTCAAATGATTTTAGAAAACAAGAACGTTCGTGTAAGTATAATCATTATTCAACGCTTGTCATGGATGTCAATAATTACTTTTTATTTTGCCATAAGACCATAAGATGTAACGATACATTCTGTTTTGCTCATATACTCATATATTATCAATATTTTTAGATTCTGAACGAAGTGATGAAGCTAGTGTTTTTACAACGATATTTATTTTTTTTTCTGTGTACAACTTTTCGTATGAAAATACTTGTCCAAAAGTTTCGATCAGTAACTTTTTGAAAACGGATTTGTCTCTAGGTGGTAATTTAGAGAGGTCATTTTTTGAATTTCTCAATTCTTAATTTTTTTTTTTTTGGAAAAAACTACCCAAATTTTGACATAAACTACTCGGAAACCATAATTTTTTGATCCGAACTATATGAAAATTTAAACATAGATAAAAACTAATACAAGAAAGATTTTGGCGCTAGAAAATTTTGAAAATGTGAAAAAAAAATGTTGGACATTTTTCTAACATTTTTTTTCTCATTTATTTTTTATATTATTAACTTCCTTCGTTCAGAATCGTTTTATTGAAGAAATGATTTATCGATTCATTAAAATTCAATACACCCATCAAGAGAATCCCACTCGTCGTGCGAAGAACATCCATTGCGCGAAGTATGTCTGTTTTTTTTAATTTTTGTCCGATTTCGAATATATTCGGGCCCGAACATCGGTGAGAAATCGTTTTCAGTACCGTTCTATGATCGATTTTTATTTTAAATACGAAATTTCATTTTAACAGTTTGGGGTTTGACGTGTAATAATTACGATTTGGCAATCGCCTTAGTTACGATCTCAAACGTCTAAAACACACACTATATACGCCTACGTATACGTTTGCAGAGTTTTCGTATAAAATATATTAATATTGATTTATGTGTTTAATTTATGCAAATGAGTTTTTAATAAGAAATCTGATATAATTGATATAAATTAATTAACTTATGTTAGATATGATGTTAATGCATAATTGTATTGTCTGATAATTGAGAAAATTGGCGATTTACTCATCTAATTTTTGTGCTGTAATAAAAAGTTATAATTTTGTCATCATTAAAAAAATACACAGTAATGTTCATGTTTATTATCGATCTTTAGTCAATTCCAGATAATATAATTTTTACAATTTGTTTTTACAACAATTGATTGTGGAAATATTATAACTAAACACTCTGAAAAAAGGAAAAAAATGTATAATTTATTAAAAAAAACCGATTTAAATGCTTATTTTTAAATTTATTTGACCGTAAAAAAAAAAAAAAGAAAATGCTTAATTTATATTTTTTTGCATTTTAATTACTTTTTTAATTTAACTGACACGCGAGTAGAATGTGTACACAATTCTGACATTCAGTCATCACCGAAAATAATGTGAGAACATAATTTAAAAACGATTGGGGTAATTATTTCTGTTACTCGCGATTCGCTAAAGTTTAAATTACTTACAGATTCGTATCGCTTTTGGTCAAATTACTACGTGCGTTTTAGAAAAATTGCAATTAGAAACATAATTTTCGAATGATACTTAATGTTATTATTAGTAATACACTCGGTGGACGCGAATTCACAAAGAGATGGAAAACATAACGTTACGTTTAATATTGTAATTATTATTATTATAAATAATAATAATCGTTCAAAAGTTTAGCCGGAATTATTATTATTATTATACACGAGGGGTTGGTCAAGTGTGTACGTTTAGCGCGTTGCAATTAAATGATAATTAAAGAAGTACAAGGTCAAAGAATGTCCAAATTAATAACGCTATGCGTTAATCTCGTTTACCTATAACACGTATTTCCAAAGACCTACGCGTACCGTTTAATTATATCAATTAAAAGCCATTATATTGTGTGCCAGTCGTCGGTTCGTTATCATTAGTCCGTATTATTATTATTATTATTATTATTATTGTTACTCGTAGTAATTACCTCTTTCCGCGTTTATTGCCCTCCCGTCTGTTTACTCCGGCGCGGCGGCCATGTTCTGCTAATTCGCCATTATCCTTTTTAACGTTGAAAACAGACAGTCGTTTACACCGGCAGCAACGTGCACAGTGCATTTGCAACGGAAAGTGTGAATTAGAATCCGAAGCCAAACTGAGAGTCCGAGGGAGGAGCAGCGGCTGCTGGTAGTTACAGCGTTTTTTTGATACGAGATGTGATTGAATGTAGTAATATATTTTGAAAAGTATCGATGAAAATTTTCAACACCGTTGAGTGTGTAGTGCAAAATGAAAAAGTGCGTAGGGATTGCATTGTAACAATTGATATTTAATTTTTGTTATTGCAATATTTTATAATCGATTCAAAAAGATCATTGATTTTCTTTAAATAAGATATCTGTAAAAGCATAAAATAAACGGTCCTAATAAATTTGTGATAAAAAATTGTTGATAATTATTAATTAATAATTTATGTTAGATTCCTAGTATACTCATACTGATTTATGCAATTTATAGACCGACCTTAACAAATTTTTGAAATTCTTAAGTATATTACTCCAAAACTGTATTTATTAATGTTCTTTTTTTTTTTTTTTTTTGGCGGGGGGGTTGTGGAGGAACGTCATACACATAATTAAAGTATTTTAATAAAGTAAGTGTCCGAGACAAAGATCGAAATTATTGGCAATATACTAGCACAAAGTGTGTAGAACGAGAATTCAGATATTTTATTCTCTGTTATAGGCCCATGTGGATAAGGGGCCCACAAACTGTTATATTTTAACTAATTCTTAAATACGAAGGACGTCAAAAAAAAAAGCCGGACATACTTCGCACGATGGGTGTACTTCGCACGACGGGTGGTATTCTCTTGATGGGCGTATTAAATTTTAAAGAAACGATAAATC
>JAIPRM010010240.1:0-13954 GCA_025469315.1 Stegophylla sp. TES_Ste_2020
CGGTAAGTTTTTTCTACCATTTTAAATAAAATATTTCTAGTTTCTTCCCCTGAATGCTTCCATAATTCGGCTGGTATTTCATCTATACCTGTTGCTTTAGTAAAAGCATATCTTAGTTTAAATTATTCAATATTGATTTTAAATTGAAAAGTTTCTTTTAATCAGTTATCATTTTATTTTAAACACAAATTTCTTAGATCTTAGGTATTTATGGTAATACTACCATAAATACCTAATAGGTATACACCTATTGAATTTTTGAAAGTGGCTTAAACTGTAGCATCCTCTTGAAAAAAATAAATTGACACTCCTGGGTACACATTTGCGATTTAAAATGCATATTGTATATATATTATATTTTAACATTCGTAAAGAACATATTTTTCCATCACCATTAGCATAAAGCGTCTAGTTTATTGTCACAATTTCACCTAATGTATTACGAAGTTCGTTTTTTTATATATTTTATAGAATAAGGCCTCAAATAGGTAACAAGCTACCTTCAGACAAATGAATACATATCAATAATGTGATTGAATGTGTAATAAATTAGCCATTATTATTGTTATGGTAAAATGGTTTAAATTATAATGTAGATTGTAGGTACCTACCTGTGATCATAGTATAATAAAAAGATATAATATGTTAAGTTACTATTTAAGTGTTATAGTATAATATGTTTTAATTATGTAATATAGAGTAACAACAGATTATACAAAGATCCGTACACGCTTTATGGCATGACTTTTCAACAAAAAAATGTCATTACCTGAACACAAAATCATTTTATTTTTCCAATAATAGACCTATTGATGTATAATAATAATTATTTGAAGAAGCAACCCACTGGGAAAATTCTTGAATTTCCGGCGATCCAATCCTTCCCTGTCCCTAATATAGTAATACACAATATAATTAATATAATCTATACCTATATAATATGTTTTTAAATATATTTTTATGCCAAACGAAGTATTTACGAAGAAATTACTTCTAGTACTGTATGTTGTAGGAACTTACATATCTCATTTCTTTTTTCAAGTATAAGAACTTACATTTTTATGTTTTTCATACGTGTAGAAATATACTATTTCCCGGCCAAATAGGTTTACCTCATCTCCAGGGGCGCATTAAGGGGGGGGGCGCAAAAGGAGAATTTGCTCTGGGTGGAAGTTTTGAGGGAGTGGTACATTTTTATATAATATTTGTTCGTTTCTCTTCAAATTCTAACAGAAAAAAAAATTATAAACTTCATTATTTTCGCTCAACTCAAACTGAGTCTGAAGTCGATTTGTCTAAAATACGAGCGAAGATAATGGTGTTTATAATTTTTTTTTTTAATAATCTTATGATAATTTTTCCAATAAGCTACTATCCGAGTGAAGCGACGAAAATTTTTGGAAGTTATTTATACTTACATATAATATTAATACGCTTAGGGGTGTAAAATAATTTTACCCCTCATATTCACCCCTGAGTTTCGGCCCAACAATATCAAATTTTTATTAATAATAATAATATTATTATATTTATAATAATAATTAAATATTTATAGCTATAGGTGAGTTGCGGACCGAGTAAATTCCGAATATCAACAGTTTCTGAGCGTATCTTGACATTCATATTATGATACTGAACGTCGCTTCGTTCCGCAGCTCCACTCGCTTCGCTCACTTCATAACTTAACTCTCCTAGCTTCCTTCACGAGCTCATGTCACGCCCTTCACGCGCACGTTATTAGTTCTGTGTAGTCTTGTGTAAATAGGGTTGTATTATTTTTAACGTTTCGTGATTCCGATGTATTAGCAATGATGATGGTATTATTTTAAAAATTATTTTGTTTTGTTTTTTTTTTAATCGTTTGAATCAACAAGCGTAGTGAAAAGAAAAAAAAATAATTTATACATCAGGAGATTTTTATCGTGGTCTTTTTACCAAGAATTTTTTCCCATTTCGGTGGCGGTTATTCCACGTTTTGAGCCACGATTATGGATCGACGGGAAATTCTCAACGGGATGGCATCGCTGCAGTGCTGTCCACCTCATTACGAATCGCGAATTACATATTTTGGAATTCTGTACTCTGGGTCTAGTGATGCAATTAACATACCAGAAAGCAGTGTGGGAAAGGAACGCGTTTCTGGAACACGTTCCTTTTATAGGAATGAAGCTTGAAACGCGTTCTTTTCCAAATATTAAAATGAGGACGAGACAGAGTTCCTATTTATAAGAAACTTGAACGCAAATTTCCATTCCTAAAATTATAAAAAAAAAGATAAAAATGAGCTTATGAAACGCATGCTATTTTTAATCACAATATTTTCTATAATATATTTTAAATTCTGAACGAAGTGAAGAAGCCAGTTTTTTTACAATGATGCTTATTTTTATTTTTTTTCTGTATATACTTTTTCGCATGGATCTACTTGTCCAAAAGCTTCGATCAGCAATTTTTTGAAGCCAGATTTGCCTCCAGCTGATACTTTAGAGGGGTCGTTTATTTGAATTTCTCATTAATTCTTAAAGTTATTTAAACTCTACATTATACTGTTGTTGATACTTAACAGGAGAAAATTAAGTTTCTAGTAATAGAAGATTTGGGCGTTGACTAAAAAACTAAAATCAATTTAATAAAACACAATATTGTATATTTAATTTTATTTTAGGAAATAGTATTGAAAATTTTGAAAAATTATCTCTTTAAAGTACTATGCGCGTAATATGTACTTTACGGAAATCCATGCTACGCTTACTGGTTCATGCACTTTTTTGAGTTTTATAAGTGTTTCCGTAATAAATAAAAATAATAAACATCATTGTAAAATTGAGTAAAAAGTAAAAGCATTCTTTTAGATTCTGAGCGAGAGGAAATTTCTAATCGATTTTTCCCATCCAAATGTGTGTTTTCCCAAGTAACGTGTGATTTTCTGACTTTTTTTAAGCAGTCCTCGCTAATAGCGACTATTCAACCTCAACCGGCCGGCACCTACTCGTACATCAACTCGTTGGTAACCGCTCAGTCAATTACAACGCCAATCGTTTCTTCGACCTGTAAGGACACAAACGTTGATTATGAAATCACGAATAGTGTTATCCCGTGTTTTTTAATAACATATTATTATACTTGTAACAGCTCAAGTCGTAGGTAATCGCAACGTTTTGTCGAGTCTATCCTCGACAACCATACCGGTGTTTTCGATCAACGATCGGCCGAACATGGTAACCAGAGAACAACATTCGCTGACTACAAGCACCACCAATCCCATCATGTACAACAACTCGTCCATGCAACAGCAGTCGTTTTCCACACGTAATATTTTTCAACATATTTTATTAATTATTATTTTATTTACGTATTCGACGACGGTTAATTCTAATTGCATGTAAAAACAATGTTTTCCACACGTAATATTTTTCAACATATTTTATTAATTATTATTTTATTTACGTATTCGACGACGGTTAATTCTAATTGCATGTAAAAACAATCAATGGTCAAAACGTTGGTCATCACATAAAAGGGCCAGATCTGGGTCGCATTAATGAAATTGCTTCATTTCATTAACTTGCAATGTTTTGAAATGTATAGCACTTAAAATTTTAAACTGACTCCAAATGACTGAAACAAAAATGAAAATTTAAGTAAACCTATTGTGTGTAAATTTAATTTTAAAGTAATATTCTATCGCTCTTGGCAAAACTATTGAGAACTTTAAATTATTTCACGAAAAACTATTTTTATCAAAACATGTTACGTACATGATTCAAACAATTTTCTTAACAGAAAAAGAGAAAAAAGAAACATAATTCTAATCCATTTGCTTTTTTTCTCCACGCAGGATCTAAAACATATTCTTTTTTCTTATGTTTTTTTGTTTTTTTTTATTTTAATTTTATTTCTTTAAGCTAAACTAAATTGCTGTAACTTCCTTTACTTCTATATGTGCAATAAAATAATAATAATCTACAAAAAAATAAATAACACGAACGAATGCGTCAAGATTCAATTAATTAGGTAACTTATGAACATTATTTTCAACACGGATAAATCATTCTGAAATGCTTTAATTCTACTGTCAACACGATTTGTAAAATATTTTGCCATCCTCCTATTTATAGTAGTATCTGGAACGATTGTATCCATTGCATAGACCTAAATGCGGCCCTGGGTCTGTCCGGATCACATATCATTTTTAAAATTGAAAACTTTACTATACAAAATTTTTTATTCTATTTTAACAGAGTTAATAGGAACAAGAATGAATATTTTACGAAATTTTTAATTTTCAATTACGTAGCATACCATCCGCATTCATAGTAATAACGATGTTAACAATAATAATTATAGCTACAAATCGTGATCCCTTACAATTCATCGGAGTGAATTTCTCGATAAAACAATGTATTTTAAATGGTACTAAATGGTATGAGAGATAATCATGGTAAGTAAATGTCACTCGGCTTTGGCGAGCGAAAGAAAAACGAACGTTCGCAAAGAAACATAATATTTTTTATAAATTCTAATGTGAGTGTATTACATTTATGCAAACCTTTTTCCGGTATTGCGACATTCAATTTTGATGTACGTTACAACAAAATTAACAAGACATATAATACACTTTCTTGGAAAGATGAATTGTATGCGCGGTGTGGTGGGCTTCACACAGACGCGAAACAGCTATGTGTACAGTGTACACTGTACACCTTATACGTAGTTAGCGTTTAACATTCGAAAGAAATGATTAATAATCGCGAATGCAAAGCGATTTAAAAAGTGAAATTCGGCGCACCGCAGTTTTTATGGGACTTCTTCGAAATAATAAACGTTCTTAAAAATAATATCGTTTATCAAGATTTCAAGATTTTATGAGAAAAAAAAAAATGGTAGGAGCAAAACGATATGAAACTTACATTTAGATATGAAAATAAAAAGTCCCGAATCTGACTGACTGGGACATATTACTCTCAAACTCTGAACGTTAGATTATTTAAAATAAAAATACGCGAATTACATTTTTACATTATCCCATGGAATTTATTACGTTGACATGTATAAAATAAATTATAAACAGCAAAAACAAATACTTCGGTTTTCACAATCAGAACTATTGCTATCATAAATTGGAAAATGTTAAGTAATAATAATATGAGTAAATACGATTCAGATAAAATACAAATTTTATCATTTAATCCCGATACTATATCGACTACAGCTATTGGAAAATAACCGTACTATTACTATATATTTTACCGCAATATTCATATCTTATAGAGATTAAAATTTATAACCTTGTTTATAAAAAGTGTGATAAAAAGAAAAAAGAAAATTTATTTAAAAGTATCGCAAGAGATTGTATTGCTCACTATTGATCAATATTCTTTTAAAATTATAATATGTTTCTGCAATGATAAGATAAGCGCAATTTTAGAAATAAATTCAAGCTTTTAAACTGTGCCGTAAAAAAGTATAAAATAGTGTGAAAAGCTTTCAACCGCCGTGAAAATCTAATTTAGGTCTTTCGTTGTGAGTTTCATCAAAGTTGCCAAAAACAGCTTTAAAAATTCTAAAAATTAAACCCTTCAAAGTACCGTTTGTGTGACCAATTTCTAATCTATATCAGCGCTATACGAAACTTTCAGAGTACTTTCACAGAAATAAGTGATTACGCACAAAATTATTAACGAATAATAAAGTTTACTAAGCAAGTTCAATGATAGGATTAAACAAAATTAATTTTAAACATCAAATATACCTTTGATCCTGCGGGTTTCTACACCGTTGTTTCATTGCTGTGAATTCGATAAAACATTGTAACCTAAAAGTGTTCGGTAGCATTTTTTTTTCAGAATTTTTATAAGTATTTTTAAAATATTACTAAAACTTAGGAAAAACGTTTATAAAATGAAGTGCAGTACGTATAATGGTATACCTATGAAACCAAACCTATGATTTTCATTATGTAGTCATATAAATCTAACGATAATATTTTGAAGTTGTTACACAGTTGATCAATACATTTCTGATCAGTACATTTTTTTATTATATTTCATAACTTTGAAACTTTGAAAGTGTGAAACTCATTTTACTATTCTGTATATTGTGTGTGTGTGTGTGATTTCGAGTTGAGTGTGATTATTTTCGACTCTTCGTTATACTGCGTTATAATATACTAATTATATGCTAAATGTATCAATCATTATTTTAAAATTATAAATAATAAAGCTAATTTCGAGTAATGTAATTTAAGTTCAATTTATCTTAGGTAAGTTAAATAGTTAAAGTTTTTTTTGTTTTTAATATTCTTTTCAAAAATTATTTTCCAGATTTTCTTCCTTATTTAACGTTACTTTTCTTTTTAAATTTATGACAACAATTATCTAGGTTCTATTCGTAGGATAAGTAAATTTTTCGATTCTAAATGAATTTTTTTAATTTTGATTTTTATCCGTCTTAACTCTTATTCAACTTCATTCGGCAACAATTATTAACATCGTTCACGTTAAATACAAATAATAATTGGAAGAATTGTAAAATAATTAAATATAATATGCAACATTTTTGTTGGCCAATAATGGAAATAATGAATAATTAAATTTTTTTATGGTCCGACAAAGGTAAAAGTTCGTCACGACTTGATTTAAAAAATTCACTAATTCATTGTTAACTGATTATCATTTATAACGCAAACGTAATTTTGTATGTCCGTATGTAGATCATGCGATATTAGCAGATTCACTTCACTTATCGGTAGCGGCTCACCAAAACAGGCTGATTTCATCCAACCGAGAACCGACCGCGTTCAATAATCTCACTGCGCTCCACGGTATAGGTATCATAATATTATAATTTATAAGTCTTATGATTAAGAGGACGTCACACCCGCGAGTGTTTTTCTTCGTACTAGCATATCATATAAGAAATTCACCTTCAGTAAATATATTTTTAAGTTTTTAACTTCAATATTAGTATAACTTGACTTACAATCAAACTTAAATGCGAGAACGCGACCTGTTTAATATAATTATTCGTTTTTTACGTTATTTTTATTTTTGACTAAGCTATGAATACTTAAAATATAACTGGCCAAAATATCAAAATATCGTTAAAAAAATACAGAATACTTATAAATGCAGATAACATTCTTTACTTCTTATCTTTAAGATTGATTATAAGTATATTTAGTAATTATTACTAATAATAGTAAAGTTAAGTAAAGTTAGTTTTATATAATTAAAGCTAATTATATAAAATTTATTCTGCTAAATGCGAATTCGCTGTATCGTAAGGGTATGCCGACACTTGAGGGCGGGGTAATTGGGTGTGGGACTTTTAAACACAATGAGAATTGGGTGCATGACAATTCCAGGCGAATAACAATACTATTTAAAATTTTAAAATAGTTAACATTTCAATTACAATGAATTATATCTGTAATTAATTATACACAATTTCAGAGCTCATAGAAAAACGAATACCTACTAATAATAGATGAAATTTACACTTAATATAATAAATAGATTTTATTGTACAATCTTTACGTATACAATACACATTGATATGTATATTTTCTTGTATAATATTTAAATGTTTACAACATAGTTATACGAGATTCACTTTTTTTTTTTAGAAAAAACTATACAGTTTTTTTAATTAATAGAAAAACTATAATATATTTACTCAAATATTTGTTTAAATTTAAAAAAAATGTATCAATAAAAAATTTAATTTCTAAAAATTGTGTATGTCTTATAATAGTACCTATATTAATAGGTTTAAGCAAATTATTTTTAAGAAGATTGCATAAAAGTATTATTACAATATGAATTAAATACCTAATAAATATTTGTGGGTCCCTTATATATTGCGCCTAATTTTTAACAAACAATAACCCTAAACCCAAGTGTCGTACATCCTATCGATCACATTCAGAATATACGTGCGGGTATGACGTCCTCTTAATAACATTTATGTATTTTTGTGTAGTAACTTTAATACATTCCATCAATATATTTTTTCTAACAAACTTTTTTGAAACTTTTTTCATGTAAAATAACTTTAAAAATGGCGTTCTTTGAATCTTAGGGTATTCTTCGCTCCTTCGGTGGGATACTTTTGTGGGTGTATTGAATTTTAAAGAAACGATAAATTATTTCTTCAATAAAATTATTCTGACCGGAGCTTCAGTTTATTCAAGACAATTTTACCAAAAAATTATAAAGTTCGTTATGATAACAAAAAAAAAAATTATTTTTTACTTAGCCAGTTTTATATTTCACTATTAACTTAGAAAAGTACAAAAAAATATTTTTGATAACGAAAAAAAGTATTAGAAAAAAACTATCAAAATTTTTTTTTCACATTTTCAAAATTTTCTTATTCTATAATATTTCTCATACTACTGTCTTAATATTTAATTTTTTACAACGTTTTTTTTATAAAATTTTGGTTAGTTTTTTCCAAGTTTTGAAAAAAATATTCAGAATTGCGAAAAATGAACTCTCAAAAATAGTATCTAAACTCTAGAGGAAAATCAAAATTTAAAAAGTGGCTGGTCGAAACTTTTGGACTAGTATTTCCTTACAAAAAAGTGTCTACAGAAAAATTATAAATAAAAAATAACTATTATTGTAAGATCTCTAGGTTCTTCTATAGGTTCATTGCTCCACTCAAAATCTAAAATATTCGCAGTAGATTTTTCTGAAAATTAATTTTCAATCTGCACGGTTTCAAAAAGATTTTTGTTTTCTTAAAGGGTCACCATTACTTACTTATAACTCAATACTTAACATTTCGATAAAGAAATGTTTGAATTTTGATATTTAAGTTTTCTTTTTCCTACTTTCATAGATACACACATTCATAATTTATAGAAGCATGGATGCCTGGTGATCATTTAGGTACTGGCACTTCTCCGTCAGTCTGTACTTTTAATATAAGCCTATCTTTTAAAATTTTAATCGAAAAAGAAAATTTAATATCAATATTTAAAAAATAAAAATAAAATCATATTTCAGAATATTCAGTTAAAAGTGGTAGATATTATTTACTAATTAAGAAACTAAAAAAAAAATCATATAAATGTAAATCTATTATATAGTTTGAAATTGGACCAACATTTTTATTAGAATATAATTATTAACACATTATAATATAATATAGTGTAATTTGACAATTCTTTTTTTTTTACTTTATCAGTTCCTTATCAAACGATGTTTAATCAATTCTCAACCGTAATGTCTAATACTACTCGTAAGTTGACTTATTTGAAACATCACTATACCAGAGATCTTGATCACACAGGTTTTTATTTTTTTAGGGCACAATATCACATTTGGACCCGAAGGCAGTAATTTATTTATATACCATTTACCGCAGGAGTTTAGCGATTGTGAACTTATTCATATGTTTATGCCGTTTGGTCAAGTGCTCAGCTCAAAAGTATACATAGACAGAGAAACCAATCAGAGCAAATGTTTTGGTAAGTAAAATTATTTCGAATAATAACCTAACCTAACCTAACCTAACCTAACCTAACCTAACCATAATATCGTAGATTAGTTGCTACAGAAATCAGTTTTTGTCAAGACTGCTATAATATTTAATATATTAGGTAGTTAAGTTTTTCAAATTTATCTTATAACGAATACAGATATTTTATTTAAAAAGTAATCATCCAAACTCTTAGAATTGACAAGAATTAAACAAACATAGTTATTTATCTTATTAGTATTTCATGAATTTTCATTCGTTTTGATATAAGAAACGACAAAAATATTTCATTTAAATTTAAGAACTTACATATTTTAATAGGAATGAAAATTGTAAAACAAACCAAAAAATACATTTTTTAAATTTGATTTTATTGTGTAATACATTTTTAGAAAATATTTTTCACAACAGGTTTTGTTTCATTTGATAATCCAATGAGTGCACACACTGCTATTCAAGTAATGAATGGTTTTCAGATCGGCGCAAAGAGATTAAAAGTGCAGTTAAAACGTCCCAAGAAAAAAATGTCAAATAGAATTTATTTCTAATTATAATCTATTTAACCAATTTATACATAACTACCAAATTTAGTACACTCAACCTGATAACATCACGTTATGTACCACTAAAGTAAAAATATTATTAAATAATGTAATTTCAAGTGTAAATTTGTGTAAATGTGTGTTTTTTTTTTTTATTTTGTCAAGTTTATTTATACACATCTATTCGGAGTATTTAATAGATATTCCTCGTATAAATAATTAACTTAATCACTTTTGTATTGTGATTGTGCACACATTTTGACATAATTATAAGGGTGGTATATGTAACGATACGGCCCGCGAAAATAACCTACAACTACTTTTTCATAACAATTAAAATTAATTTGTGTAACTTCTCTTTAAATATCTACAAAAAACTATATAATTCAATACTTAAAGACAGTAATTTTACTTTATTATTATGTATTATTTTAAGCCATTTTGTAAAAATACTCATTGTTCCATACTAAATTATTAACCAAATACCGCTGTAATATAAATTCATAGGTATATTAACATTTAAATCTTAAAATCATCAACGCTTACTGTGTTTTAAATGTCAATTTAAAATAAAAAGCCTGTTGTTGAAATCAGAATAATCAATAAGTGCCATATTATAATATAGAGAGGTTTAATTAGATAAAATAAAAATACATTGTTAAAACATGACGGTAAAATAAACGTATACTTAGTTACATAGTTGCATACATTTGGCTGAGGTGAATTTGATTGCGTAGGTCTGGTAACAAGTTAGGCGTTGAATAATTTAGTCTCATATACAGATCAGTCGCATGCAGCAGAATAAAATTTTGTATTAAATGGTATACTTATGATTACGTTTGTACAACTAACGCTTACACTAGCTATATTAGTCTCTGGGACAAAACAATTATCGTCACATTCTTAAAAAATATGACTTTTTTTTTTTTTTGCTCCTTCAATTTTATCAAGATGTGTTTTCAAGGACTTTAAAAAAGCATATCCTATACATTCAAAGTAATTTTAGAGCAAGTGTATTTATTCTTCAACCTATTTATTTTTTTTTTTGTTTTTATATAATTTTTTAATTAGTATAATACATTCGTAATGAAAAAAATTGCATGATAATATTTAGCAGTTATAAAATAAAAATAGTTTTTATAAACTACAAGGAATACTAATAAGAAGTATCAAATTTACGTGAAATTCTCAATACATTTTATATATTTTCACTGATTTTTCCTTCTTATTTATGATATGACCAATTTCTGTGTAGGTACCAGCGATTATTTAAGCAATTGTCAAATGATTTAATTTTTTTATAGTATTTTAATAAAATGTCAAACCGTCTACTCACTACTGTATTATTTATTAAGTAAGTTATTTATAATTTTATAGTTGTATAAAATCTGCTCCATAATTTAACAAAAGAACCTTAGAGTTTTTTGAATCCCTTTTTTTATCAAATTTTTCTATCCATTTTAATATTTAATATTAAGTAACAATATTATATAATAGGTAAAGATTATTCAAAATAAATGTCTGTCAATTACTGAATGTCAAATTTATAAATTTTAATTTCAACTTGTTACATTAAATATTTAATAAATAACTATACTCAAGAATACTTAAAAAATAACCACTAAATGCGTGAATATGAAATATGTGAATTGTTGTATTCAATGAACCGAAAAATTCATACCATTACAAAACTAAATCCATTATATTTTGTTGAAATAACATTGCAGTGGTAAAAAGCTTGGTCCTTTCCGATATTATAACCGAAAACATAATATTTAAATAAAATTGTTGGCTTTTTAATCGCTCTGCTACTATATCTGCTTTATAGGAATTAAATATTTGTGACTGAAAAAAAAATCTGAATCAGTAACAGTTAGTTGATACCAAAATAAAAAAGTATATATTTATCGTCAACCCTTTCATTCTACTTTTACATACTTAAACATTTAAATTTTAAGTGGTAACCACGGCTAATATTTTTTCATACACATGTCACTGAAATTGCAGTTTGACAAAAAATTCAAAATTTGAATACTTTAAAAATATTTCCAATTCACCTCTATAACAATTCGCAAATGAGCCACATTTAATTTTTGGTAAATTCATTATTTTTTATTCAAGTATTATAATTTTTTATTTGTTTTATAACCTAAAAATTTGCTATAGCTCAATATTTATTACAAACTAATTTTTCTAAATAATTTTAATCATTTATTTAAAACATAGAAAACTCACAACAACATAAATACTTGATAGAAGTCAACGAATAAAATTTCAAAGTACTAAAAAATATTAGTATAATATAATTATTCAACTTCAATTAATTTTAAATGACGAATAACCAACTAAAAAAAATAATTTTATTTCTGAAACAATGCAAATTCTGCGGTGAAAAAATATATAGTCACTTACTATAATAATAATTAGAAAAATCCAATTTCAAAAAAAATTTTATGGATTGAAATGCTGACAGTGGTAAACTGTCTCTCTGTAATACAGTCTGTATGTAATAATATCTAATTGACAATTGGGAATTTTTTTAGTAAAATTATGAATGTGAATACAATGATAAACGTTTTAGCTTAATTACCATTAAAATGTATACGTAGGTAAATTAGGCATAAAATGAGTGTTGATAAAATTATTATAAATTTAAAAAAAAATCACAAACAAGCTTTTTTTGGTATCTACTTTGAGAATAAAATAACAATTTAATTCCCCAAAATAAAATACTAAATGATTACTTACTAATTTAGGCATAGATTAATTATTATTATGTAATTAATAAATAATATTGTTTTATGAAAATTATTATTATAAAAACAGATATTAAGATACGGATACGTATTTATTTATTTTTATAATAAATATAAATCATAAATATTAGAGTGAAATATTAATATTCATGATAGTCTTGTATAGTATAGTACATGCATATTTAAAATAATTTTGAAATTTCTGTTGTCTAATGGTTATTTTATGAACACGTGTACTTGTGTGGTACAAGATGTGTGTTAATGATCAATACTTAATACATATAATTGGATGACTGGCTCAGGCACAGATAATATGCTCAACCACTACACAGATCTAACTATAGTCAATATTATTATTATTATTATTATCATCATCATTAACCCGATGGTTTTATTTCACAAGGTATCATTCAATTATCAAAAACGCTTCAATCCAACACTGTCATGACATTTTAATGTAGTTATGCACATGCTATTTTTTACGTTACGTATTTCTATGACGACGATAAATCATCATTACAGAGCATATTAAAATATTCGCAATAGCGGACCGCCGTCGATCTTTTGTACATTATCACTCTGTCTATTCGGTAATAATATCTTCTCGATTCTTCCTGTGCTCGCCAAATGGTCTATGGGCAAAATAGAGACGTACTTTCACTTCGACACAACCCTCGCGGTTTATTGCCGGCAATTACGAAATGTCGTAACAGCTATAGACTACTGATACGTACGTTCCTTTACTACTAAATTTTGGGATTCGTAAAATATTAATATCGAATTGCGTACTTTTAAACACCTGTAAAACAGTTTGTTTGTTTCAATAAATAACAACGTGTACCTACGTACCGCGTTTTTCGAAGCATTTTTAAATTTATTTATATGCGTGAATACATACTGCAGACATTCCAAATCACCAATGATTTCCTTGATTACTTTTAATATAATTTCTCTTTTCGTTACACTAATCGATGATAACGAATTCACAAAAATAATTCTAATAGTATATGTTCGAGAACAATACATCACCACACACGGTATTGAGGCAGGTTTTAGAAAGTCATATTTTAGAATGCCGAGATTTAGAACACAAAGTTTTAGAAACACTGTGTTTTAGAAAATAAAACTTTTAGAATTTCAATTTTTAGAAATATTTTTGTTTCTTTT
>JAIPRM010010241.1:0-13953 GCA_025469315.1 Stegophylla sp. TES_Ste_2020
AGCTTATAATTTTACAATGATGTTTATTTTTTATTTTGTTTTTCTCTATCTGTAAACACTTTTTCGTATTGAAATACTTGTACCAAAATTTCGGTCAGTAAATAGATCTGAAATCATACTCAAATATTACTTTATACAGGTGATTTTTAAAATTTCTTAATACTTTTTCCAAAATCGTGGAAAAACTGTTGAAAAAACGGCAAAATATGCAATTACCGAAATTTTCGTAAAATTGAAAATCGCTTTTTAACATATTAACTTCAAAAATAAAATTTCTTCAAAATTTCAAAAATATTTAATCGATTTCGTGTTAAGTACAGCATTTTAAAATTTTGGAAATTTACCATGTCTATTGATCTTGAAGATAATATTATACTAGGGTGACCATACGTCCTGTTTTATACAGGATTGTCCTTTATTTTGGCTCTGTGTCCTGACAAACTTCTCTCAGGACGCTTTTTGTCCCGTAATTTCAGGTCTGTCCCATATTAATCCCGTTTTTTGAATTACTTTTGATTTAAAATTTTTGAAATTTTTGAAATGAAATGATTGAATAAAATAATGTAAGAATCTAGAAATCTTTTGGATACCATTAGATCGATTATAATCGTAAAATGAATTAACAAGTTTTTTTTAGAAAGTAAAGTATACAATATGCATGAATAAAGGATTTGAAGAAATTTTAAAAAGTATCAATTTAGTTTCATTATGTCATTTTATGTTTTTCAAAATAATGTTTTTATGTGTTTAAATTTAATCTATAATAGATAGTTTAAAAATTATACTTTTGTCACTATTCGAAAACATATATATGTAATAAATACTTATTTATTTAAAAATATTATGAAAAATATTTTTGTCCTGTATTTTATTTTCTTAAATATGGTTACCCTATGCTATACTAGATTCAACTGATAAGAATTCAGAAAAATCGATAGTTTAATTTGGATTTGTGTCATTATAAAATGTTTACAACTTTAATAAAAATTACAATAAATATGACTTGATGATATACAATTAATGTTATAATATTAGAGTTGTGAGGTGAAACCACTTTTAGTTATTTTCTAAAAAAAAAATTTTTCATCCCCCTCCATTGAAATATTCTGAGAACGCCACTCTGTGTACAGAGCATAATATTTTGTATTATAATATACAATAATTCACACATTTCAGATGCTAAACGTGTGAACTGTTTCTATTATTATTATTATTATTATTATTATTATACTATATTATTTTCATCACCGATACAATGGCGATATTGATGGATTACTACTGGGTCCCTGGGTGCCCGATGTGTATGATAATAATAATAATAATTATAATAATAATGTATAGAATGTGACAGGAGTGAGAGGAGTGTGTGAGAAAGAGAAAAAGACCGAGTGGATGTGACGCGCGTTCGTATATACAGGATGGGGCACCGAAACGGACGATTTAAAAAAAACAAATTTTCTCAATAGCAATTTGACATAAGAATGCTTAGTTAATATTATTAGTTTTAATATAAAATGCCATTTAGTGAACATGGAACAGTGGAGTGGTAAACAATGTGCTTATGCGATGAAATTGTAGTTATTACAGAAATAACGACAGATGTTTGGCGGCGCAGCAATTTCCAATATTTTCGAAATTTTAAATTCAACTCAAAATTGGTCCAATGTTTTTGAAATTTTTATGAATAGTGATCACTTTTAGTAATTTTCGATAGCTTTTTTCAAGTTTCTGGCAACATTATTTTTGAACTTATGTTAAAAAGCAATTTTAAATTTTACGAAAATTCCCGGTAATTGCATATTTTGCCGTTCTTTGTCAATTTTCCGACAGATTTTCCACGTTTTTCGAAAAAGTATTGAGAAATTGGAAAAATGACTTGTTTAAAGTACCATCCGGATGCGATTCGGAATTTATAGAGGTACTGATCGAAACTTTCAGACAAGTATTTCTATACGAAAAAGTGTTCACAGAAGAGAAAAAAAAAATAATATATATCATTGTAAAATGTATTATGGGTTACTTCGCTCCGCTCAGAATCTAAAAACAAATGGCATGTTATGCACTTTGTTTTAATTATAATAATAATGCATAGTCATTAGATATTTATTTTAAAATTAAACACTAGGTATGAAAAACGGCCTCACCCTGTATCAGCGCTTCCGCGTCATAATAATATTCCCGAGGTGACTTTATACCCGGTTTGTGGTTCGCCCACGGACTCCGTTGTGACCATTATTACTAGGATTTCGTGTATTATAATAATAATAATAATAATATGTGTCCAACGGGGCAGACCATTTTACGCGTATTATAACAATGTATATAATACATACCTAATAATAATAATATGAACGTGTATTATTGTAATAGTCGTTGTCCATCGATGCCGCGGCCGATTTATTTAACCTACTCGCGCGAGGTACCGGACAAGTTTTTTTTTTTCTTCATTCCCCTCTCTCTCTCTCTCTCTCTCTCTTTCTTTCTCTTTATCTATTTCACATTACATTCTTCTCTCGTTCTCTCACACGAGCCGTACTTACGTGTGTGTGTGTGTTGTGGTGGTCGTCTCCGGCTCTCTCGAAACGTATTCCAATTACCGCGTGACTATCCGACGGATGCTGTACACGACGCACGCACGCACGCACAGTGAGTAGTCGTGTGGAATTCGTGTGTGACTTACGTTTATCAAACGGAAACCGTCATTGATATTGTGTTTGTTCATCACCCAGTGATAGGATGTTGATGACTCAAAAAGAAAAAGAAAAAAAAAATGACCAAAAATCAGAGGCGCCGACAGTGGAGAACCGAGGGGCGGGTACGCAGCCAGGGGAGGGGTCCACGGGGTCCGGACCCCTCCCAAATATCATCGATGACAATTTTTTGTATTTGTATATCTAGTAATTAATCACCTATATTATGTTTAATGAACAAATTATCAAATGACATGGTGAGCGCGTACACAAATCCATATAAATATTACAGTAAAAAAACTAAACCACATAATAATCGAGTAGATCAGAAATCACAACCAAGTGGTATTTAGAGAGGTCATTTTTCAAAATTCTCAATAATTTTTTAAAAACAAGGAGAACCCATTGAAAAATTGTGTAAAATCAGCAAATTATGCCGTAAATAAGATTTTTATAAAATCCATTTTATTAATTTCATCATAACTTCGAAAAAATTTTGAACTAAAAACTTAAAATTTTCACAAATTTTTATCAAAATCTGACCATTTTTTGGACAATTACAGTATTTTGGAATAAACTTATGTTTTGTTAGCTTTTATTTAATAAAATTCTTCAATCTTGATATTATTAGCTAAAAATGTAACATTACCTTACTCACATAATATATGTTTAATTAATCCGAAAAAAAAAACTAGGAAATCTTAAATCAATTAACTTTTGATTTTTTAACCGTTTAAAGTTAGAATTTGTAAGAAACTGGGCATTTTTACGTAAAATAACCATTTATTTTTCAATCGTTTCAAAACTTTTAAAATTTAAGTTACACTAATATTTTCTATTATCAAATGATTTCTTATATTTTTTTTTATACACATGGTTTAATATTCATGAAAAATGGTCATCTAAATAATTTTTACAACTGTTTAAATTTAAGAATTATTTAAGAATTACAGTTCAAATAATGTCGATTAAACGAAATAATGGCAGATTTTTCTTCCTTTTATTTCATTTTATTATAATATGTCAGTATTATTTTATAAAAGTTAATTTATATTGGCATTTTTATTGAAACCAGTTGTGGTAATTTTTAATCATAAGTGATTTAAAATTCAAAACACGCAAAGTTAATTATATTCTCCAATATTTAAATGAACACCGATTACTCTGTTATTGCCAATTCCTAAAGTAATATTGTTGAAATCATGAAAATTTCAACAATTAATACCTTATCATAAATGATATTCAGATAATATGTAAATGAAACAAATTATTAAACGTACTCAATATAGAATTAACAAATATTGATGTTTATAACTAACTGAAGTTTCACTCAGAATCGTTTTATTAAAATAATTATTCACCGTTCCTTTAAAACCTAACACACCCACCAAGAGTATCCCACACAAGGTGCGAAGTATGTCCCCTCCCTTTTTTTTCTGTTAACTAGACCCCCTCCGAAATAAAATCCTGGCTACGTCCCTGCCCAGGAGGGGGTTAAGGGGTTATAACCACTCCCGAATTTTTTTTTATTTAGTATTGCGTTTATTACACGTGTATTATAATTGTGTATTAATAACGTTTGTGTGTAAGCTAATCTGTTTTCAGAACATTTTCATAATTTCATATGCCTTTACACATTATGTTCAAAAATCAGTATTTCAATTACCTGGACACTGTGGTTATCTTGTTTTAAATCCTTTTTACACTCATTTCTCCAATTTCAATTTTATTTTTATTCTAAATTATAATTTATTTTTTGATCCTCAAAACAACAGTATAAATCGTTTTGTGCGGTAGTCATATAAAATGGAATCTAATTTGAAAAAAATATGAAAATTAATTTTTCTTTAAAACTTTTAATCCCAAGTTAGGTTTTTATGTCAAATTGAGGAATATTTTTGATTTACGAAGCGTTATGACGCTTTGTATAACCTCATTTTACTTTTGTTTTACTTTAATTATGAGAGAAACCATTTTCAAAGCATAATAAGAACAAATGATTTCCTCTAATTTTTATGCGGCGTGATATCGTTTTAAAATTTTGATTTACCTTGGGCTCTTAGAAATTTGTAATTTTTAGTAAGTGGTAAATAAATTTGTTCTATTTCACTTTTAATATACCGTGTTTTATTTTAGGGGTTGGCTAGATGTTAGAGTGATTTAGCAATCCAACTATATATCATAGTCATCTGTAATTTATGTAGTTCGTAATGATATAAAGTGGTTGATTCAAATTTTTTAATAACCCTCCCCCAAAAAAAAAATCCTGAGTGCGCCACTGGGCGCCGAAGTCCATGTTCATGTATGTATAAAACTTTATTTAAGGGTGGGTACTCTTCAGCCCGTGGCGTTACAGTGTATCTATTAAGTATTCAAAAATAAAAAAAAATAAATAAAAAATTTAAGTGAAAATAGTTGTAATTATTACTAAATACTATTGTAATTTAAATTAGTACGTATATCTAAGAGATAATAATTATTAGGTATGTAAATTTGCTTAGTAAACAAATTTTAATTTCTTTTTACCCGGGTGGGTGGGTGGACTCACCATACATATAATTATTGGCTTCGGCGCCTTCACGGCAAAAATGCCCCCAAAAAAAATGTTTTAATGACCTAAAAATTGTAAAAAATGACCTGAAACAAAAAAATTACTTGAAAAACAAATTGTTGAAAAAAATGTTATTGTAAGTATCCCCGAACACATCGACTGTTTGCAAGCTAATTGGCGTGAGCGTAAATTTTTCAAGAGAACAAAAAAGCCATTATTTATATCATTTTTTTGTTTTTGTGTACAATATTGAAACTTTTCTTTACAGCACTTAAAGTATTCATTTCATGGAATATGAAAGATGTTTGTTTAATGTTTGTTTTAGTTATTTTTCAGCCATAAAAATTCAAATTTGGTGCTTTCGCCCAAAAAATGTTTGTCTCTTACGCCGTATTAAATTTTTGTAATTGTCACTTACGCCAATTACCCAAATATTTACAAATCAATCAACGCGTTTTTAATTTTTGTCGTTTACAATCATAAAAAACTCAATAATATTCGTTAGATTGACAATAAGAGATAATCGGGTTGACTGAATACAATTTATAAATATAATATTCGATAAACGTGTACACCGCAGGGTAAATTCTGTAAAAGTAAATGTTGTACAAGTTGTATGATACACCTAGTATTTACCAATGAAGCATAATATGTAATTGTAACAAAAACTCTTCAATAATTTTTGATATATTTAAAAATGTAAAATCGTTCCTAAATGTCTTGATTTTATTAGAAAAATGACCGATAATTTACAAAAAAACTACAAAAAATTACTTGTAAAATGAAATAATGATGTAAAAAATTTAAAAAAACGGCTTTAAAAAGCAAAATCAATGTATTTATAACCAAAACGTCTAAAAATGCAAAATTAAATTTTCATATTCTGAATCAGGGAGGCATGAAACGAATTTTTAGTTTGGGGAGCCATTACATAGGATTAAAGGGAAAAAAATCTACATTTGTCATCAACATCCTATTTAAAATTTTATAGGTTTTAATAAAAAAGAATCAATATTTTGAGTGACAATAATGTTTTTCGTAAATATTTTAATTCTGAATGAGACTAAAAAAAAAAAACACCCCGACTAATTTTTGTTCACTTCTTTTTGTGTGCTATTGCCTGTCAGTAAAACCATATTACTTTGTACTTAGAATTTAAAATTTTATTAAATAAAATCGAGATATTTCTAATATTTTTAAAGCTTTATACTCAGTTCAAAAGTAGTAATGACATTTTGAAAGCAATTATTATATTTCAGGATAATTTAGATTTCTCAACACCATTGTTTTTATATTTACATTTAAGTATTGAAAAATAATTTTATGAAAATCACGTATACAAAAAATTTTTTATTCAAATTTTCGTTAGTTTTTCCTTACACTTAAAAAAGTTTCATAAATAAGAGAAAAATTACTTTTTTTGAGTAAAAACTAGAAAAAATGTGAGCAACGCTAACTTTTAGGCCTTATTATGTAATTTAGCATTATTCAAAAAAAAAAAGTGATAACACACATAACAAAATAGACTGTTTCATATGAAAACTAATTATACATTCTTCGTTTCACTCAGAATATAAACGGCTTGGGGGTGGATCTATCCCCCTCATCTCCTCCCTTAATTATGCCCTTGTTATAATATTAAGGCTAACAGTCAATCACTGATGAATTCTAATGAATAAATATATTTTTTTTATTTATCTCATACGAATTTAAATGCATATTTTTGCATATTTTGGTAAATAAAATGCATATTTTACAATTTTTTATCGCATACAAATCCTAGCCCTGCATATACACATATATATATAAATATATATACATACGTAGCTTGTGTCGTCCCTTCGAGATCGTTTTACTTTGCACACAAGACACAACGACGACTACGACCGTATCGGTTTCTTCTCGGTCCTCCCCCATTGTGTGTGTCCGTGTACAGAGTGAAGTCTCGCGCCGCGGTCGACCGTCATAAAATAGTTCTCGGAGCCGCGCCGCCGCTGCAAGCCAAATATTATTGTCGTACCCACGTGTAGCAGTATAATAATAATATTATACCTTTGTTATTATTATGCAATGTACATACCTCATGCGTACACGACGTTGTATCCTATTCGTTATACGGTGGGAGGGGTGGATAAGCACCGTGAGTCCCGTGTGCCCCCCCCCCGGCCGGGTGGTACTCTTTTTGGAAAAAAAAGAAGAAAAAAATTCTGTGTGCGTTCGCCGAAGAATAATCGATTTCCGACTGTGGGCCACAGCGCGCCGTCCGAGAGTATATATATATATAAATTATACAATAGCCGGGCGTGCTATATACATAAACGTTTTGGCTATAAATATCCAAAGAGAACATATATACATATATATATATATATACACACACATAATATTGTAATATGTGACAGTATAAAAACCGCTCGGCTTTTATTCGTATTCCCGCGTATTATTTTCTTTCTTTCGTTCTTCTTTTCTACACACTTCTCCTCCGCGGCGGCGACGGCGGGCAAATAATAAAATACAATTTTCCGATTGTAAAATACTGTTATTATTATCGCCACTCGGTCGTCCGCCACCGCGGCGGCTGTGGCGGTCTATTTCTTCTACTGCGTGTGACAATCGATTGACGTCAGAGCCTCGGACAATACTATAATATAATGTTATATGTTCTACGAAAACGACGACGCGTACGCGTTCTATTGAATACGAATGTTATTTTTACTCGTATATTATTATTATTATTATCATCATCATCATCATCATCATCATCATGGTTTGTTCGCCCACTCGTACCCGGCAACCCGACGGCGTCCTCCCCTCTGTCCCCCGCCAGTAAACAATAAACGTCGTTTTGACCATCTGCACCGGCTTACGGGGAAACGCGGGGGGGGGGTTCGTTTCGAAATTCGGAATTTTTTTCCATTCGTTTGCACACCGCGCCGCCGTCCCGTCCGACCACTTGCCCCGCCCAAAGAGTGTTTACTGTACGGCGCCCAATAATTATTATTGTGAAATGTTTGACACGCTCGACCGACGATCATACGTCTAAAGAAGCGGCTCGCGTCAGAGGCAATGAGTCATTAGCAGCACACGGATGTTGTGCATTCATTTGCAACTTTTCCTCTATCTTTCCAATTTCAAATACGTTTCATGTAAGTATGAGTCAGGCGCGGATCCAGAAATTATAAATAGGGGGTGCTCAATCAATAGAACTGAATACTAATAGCCGCTAAGCTAACTACTAATTACACCTTAATAATATAAATCTCTATGTAAAATAAATTATATATTTATATCCATAGGCGGACATTTGGTAGAATTTTTAGGGGGGCTATAATAATTCAGTGTAAATTGACCCACAGGGGCTTTGCCCCCGTATCCAGGGATTCCATACACAAGTAAAACATCTTACTAATAAAAATATAGACATGTTTAAGTTGTATTTTAAAAAACACACAAAAATAAAGTATATTTAAAAATAAATTTATACTTAATTTTATTTTAGTAACAAATATCTATTTGTATCAGCAAATATATTTAAAATATCATTGCTATTTATATTTTTAGATATTTCTTTTTCAATATAGAGTATAGAAAGATCACTGAACCTATCCTGAAGCATCGATGTCTTCAACCAAGTTTTTATTTTTTTCATGGCACTGAAACTTCTTTCGCAAGTAGCCGAACTGATAGGTATTGTTAATGCTATTTTAAATAGTTTTTGCAAATCAGGGAATATTGTTTGATTTTCTGATAAAACTTTTATAACATCTTCTATGTTAAAATTAACATTAGAGTCAATATTTTGAACTACAACATTTTTTGCCACTGTCATTTCTGAATTAAGATATTCTTTGGACACATCCATTAGAGACTAAATACAAATATAAAATAACATATTAATAATTAGGTATATATGGAATTTTTGAATACTGACATTTATGAATCAATATTGTAATATAATTTTAGATATTTACATGATAATGACTGATGAAATAAAGACTATTATTAAAATTCAGATTGAAAAAATGATCAATGGATAAAGCCATCATAAGACTTTCTGGTGAAAATCGTTTTACAAATTAACATATATAATATATAGACATGCAAATTAACGATTAACAATTTTCAAAAAAAAAAAACGAACTGATAATTATTATTAAAACAATGAATAACATTTCAAATAAAGTTTAGATTTTGGGGGGTTATTATATTTTTTAGGGGGGCTAAGCCCCCCCCCCCGATGTCCGCCTATGATCTCTACCCGAAATCGTGCTGCCATGCATACAAAAAAAAAACACACAGATTTGTAAAACCAATACACTCTTTGCTCCACTCAGAATCTAAAATTAAATAAAAACGGAAAAATATCTTGCTCCATGTTCCATATGTTCTTGATTTTTCCTCGTTTGTTTTAATGTAGCATTGTGTATGGGAATTATATTAGAGTATATTATTATGAAACTATTAACGTGATAGTAATAATTAATACTTCAAATCGGTAACAAATAATACATTCAAATTAAAGACTTACATTTTGAATTTAAAAACAAAATTAAAATTAAGCAGTTCTTTAGGGGAAATAGGCAAGTGGCATATTTAGTTATCATGAATATAAAGACAAAAATTACAAATTATTTACTGGAACTTCAAAAACCTATTTTGAGATAAAAACTTGGGAAATCTATCACACCTCATAATAACTTATGAATTAATTCTATATCAAAATGCTTTTGTTGAGTAGCTAATGATATCATAAATTACATAAAAATTTAATTTTGAAATTAAACAAATTATGAATGAAATTCCTTTATAGTACCTATTTCGAGTTTTTCCATTTGACTAGACTGAAATTAATTCCAAACCATGGACACAAATTTCAATATAGACCTCACCAATCTATAGTAAGTGTAATAATGCATGTACGTATACTGTATCATTAAATTTAGCATATGCTCTTTAAAATAGTAAAACCTCTTAAGACATAACTATAATTCAATAATTAATAAATGAATTAAAACCTAGATAATTTAAAAAAAATTATATCCATAATCACAAACTTGATCTACTTACATGATTTCCTCATTGGATATGGCATATGTATAATTAACATTAAATCAATGAGGATTAAATGATATGTGAGCACGTCATACAATAACATTATTATAATATTCATTATTCATTATTATTCTTATTGAATATAGATGGCCAACAAAAAATAATTCCATCCCTTGAAAATTTTTTAAATACGCCGTTGATGTAAAGTTTACTTTGAAAAACTTACTTCTTTATTGTAAAAGCATTGTTTTTTTTCATTTAGATTCTAAACACTGTGTGATTATATATTTTACTTCATGATTTGTTCATGCAACATCAAAAAAATCATCTCTTGATTCAGATGGGAAAAAATATATAATACAATTTTCAATCGAGGACTCCCAAAATAGCTTAATCATGGGACTAACACAACAACTGTATTGGAAGAAATGATGAAGCTTAGAAAAAGCAGCAATAACCCCATTCAACCATGCTTATTAATTGTAGGCACACTACTGTATCCTACTCAAATTTATGGATTTAAAATTATTTTATTAAAATTGATTACAACTGTTAATTTATAAAATATGAAGTTATTGAGGTTTTATATAATAAGATAATCTTAATTGAGATAGTTATTCAGATAATTTAATACTGGACAGTGGACAGTCATAAATTATAACAATAACAAATGCATTTATTGCACATGAATATGCACTATTTTTAGATGTATAATGGTACGGCCACACTGAACGCGATTTGCGATGCGAGCGATTTAGTGATTCCACGATATTTTCAAAACTATAAAACTGCTATGACATGGCCACATAGAGCGCGTTTTGCGACTTGCGTTTTGCGATAAATCGTTCTATCGCGTCAAAATCAAAAAAGTTTGATTTTCTGCTATTAATCGCTGTATAATTATTGTTCAATCACCATGTCCGTCCTGCAGGAAAAGTTGGCGTCGGCAATTTTTATGAGAGAACCGATATGGAACCCTAAATATGCTCAACATAAAAACAGAACCGTCGTCCAACAGTGTTGGACCGACTCTCTCGAGAGTGAAATTCACTTTAGGTTTCTCGATTTTAATTTATTTCATGCACCCATAATCGTTGTTTAAACAATTCAACTTTAGCTTCTAATGAAGCACAACTTTCAGATAAAAGTAATTTACGAACACTGTTCGATTTATATGAAGTCATCTTGACAACTGAAGCAGTTAATGATTACTAACCTACTTTGATATAACAATAAAACGCGGGAGTGGCAACATCAAAAACGTAAAAGTCGCTACTAAAAATCGGTAAAGAAATCTCTCGCATCGCAAATCGCATTCAGTGTGGCCGTACCTTAAAACAATTAAACGATAAATTATAACTATCTATTAATTCGTAATTATTTATAGGTAGATAAACCGTTATTTGTACTTGAAAGTTTAGATCATTTTTGTCAAATTTTGGGTAGTTTTTTCCAAAAAAAAAATTGAAGAATTGAGAAATTCAAAAAATGACCTATCTAAAATACAATCTAGAGCAAATCCGGTTTCAAAAAGTTATTGATCGAAACTTTTGGACAAGTATTTCTATACGAAATATTCTACACAGAAAAAAAAAAAATAAACATCATTGTAAAAACACTAGCTTTGAACGGTCTGGGGCGGGTAATAGTAACACGCCTTACCAGGGCCAACAAGGAAAATGAAAAGTAGGTGATAAAAAAATGATAATAAGGAACACAGTCGTCGTTGGCTCACAAAAATATCTATTAACTATAATGCTGATTTACAAAACATAATGACGATTGAAAATAATTTTAAACATAAACATTAATCAGTGGACTGTAAAATAATCGTATCTAAAAAATTCATAAACAAATAAAATTAATAGAAATATTATATAAAGGTATTATCCGTGTGATAAAATAAACAATAATTACTAAATATTACCTACTCATTCAAATACAATAATAATTAACAATATAAAACAACAACAATACTTAACAATAAAAAGCCGGACATACTTCGCACGATGGGTGTACTTCGCACGACGGGTGGTATTCTCTTGACGGGCGTATTAAATTTTAAAGAAACGATAAATCAATAAATCGTTTCTTCAGTAAAACGATTCTGAACAAAGGAAATTAATAATATAAAAAAAAAAAAAATTTTCGAAAAATGTCCAAAAATTTTTTTCACATTTTCAATTATAAATGGTTTTATGCATTTTATAATGAATTGTAAAAATGTATTATTTATTAAATTTTAAATGGCTTTCATTCAGTCAATTTTGGTTTTAGAGCCATGGTTAATTGGTCAAAAAGACTTGAAAAAATTCAATCTATCCGAATTTGGTATCAAAAATACCGGTCGCTATTTAAAAAAAATTAGTTTCATTGCGCATGCACGTACCGAAAAGGTTAAAAATTTGAAATTTATCTGAAAATGTGTATTTACTATTTATATACTAGCGTGTGAAAAAAAATTCGATTTTTTCCAACATAATCCGTCCGAAAAATTCAGTGTTCCCTAAATTAGTGAACACACGGTATATATATTTTTTTTTACTAAAGAAGCTTATAATAAAAGAAACTTTCAACTTAAGGATTAATATTGTGGGAACATTCTGTAAATTTGAGGGGACGTGCCATACGTGCCATACGTACAATATTTTATCGTTTTTATTAGTGTTATAAATATCTGGCATCGGCTGCGTCGGCAGCGGTGAGCCTTATCTAGCGACGGTGATCTCACCGTAGCGAACCGACTGAGATGTTTTCAAATAATTTATAATAATAATAACAACACAAAAACGAGCGTTCTTTATGTGCATTTTTAAGCGAAGTCGGACCGTCTTTCATCCCCCGCCGAGTGCGGGACCCTCCTAAATACGAATGAAACGTTAACAATTGCACGAAAGGTTCGAATATCATTCCATCGTACCAAGGCCAAAAATATTCGTGCGTGTGTGTGTAGGTGCTCGTATGCGCATCAGTGTAGAACATAAATATGATTAAATAAATAACAATAATAGTATACAGTACCAAACAGCTACGATCGAAAAGCGCAAAATTAACTTTTGGAATGTTTGGAATGCGATCGAAAAGCGCAAAAAAAAGAGTGTGTACTTCACTCGTCGGAGTATTCCTCGCACGTGAGGTGAAATACTCTTTAGGGGATCGAAACGCACCATTTGTAAGGAGTTTTGTATGGGCAATTTGTTGATGCATTCGTATGGATCGTGTGTGTTTGTATGTGTGTGTGCGTAGTAAATGATCATTAGTGTGTGTTAAGGCGTCTGCACGAGTTTAGTAGTGGGGAGACGTCATAGATAATAAAGATATGGATAGGCTACTGATATAACAATAATTGTTATAATGTGTAAGGCAATGTTCCCAGAGGGGCAATAAAAGGGGAGGAAAACTGAGGCGATTTATCAGTTATTGCTCGACCACCAATTTCACAACTGATAAGAAAAAATATACTGTATAGTGTATGGTATTAATATTTGATTGAAAATTTTAATACTCTACAACAGCAATAGACTGCTAAGTTTAGAGCTCCATTTCACCAGCATGTACATTTGGAAATTTTGTACCTTTAAGCATACCCAAATTTTGCGTTAATTATGCGTAATTTTGCGGACTTAGTTTCGATTTTTGCGGACAATTAGTTTGTGTGCA